>CAKAIZ010000118.1:0-144395 GCA_916610145.1 Eristalis arbustorum | reverse complement strand
TTGACTCTAAGACTCTGGGATGGAAAAAGTTGGCGGTGATTAGTAGGGCACCATAGCTCATAGCTCATCTTCCATAACTCATCTTCCAACCCACACGCGTGGAGATGTTATCGTGCATGTACCTATTGACTCTAAGACTCTGGGATGGAAAAAGTTGGCCGTGGTCAGTAGGGCAATTTTTAAGGTTTCCATAGCTCATCTTCCAACCCACACGCGTGGAGATGTTATCGTGCATGTACCCATTGACTCTAAGACTCTGGGATGGAAAAAGTTGGCGGTGATTAGTAGGGCACCATAGCTCATAGCTCATCTTCCATAGCTCATCTTCCAACCCACACGCGTGGAGATGTTATCGTGCATGTACCCACTGACTCTAAGACTCTGGGATGGAAAAAGTTGGCGGTGATTAGTAGGGCACCATAGCTCATAGCTCATCTTCCATAACTCATCTTCCAACCCACACGCGTGGAGATGTTATCGTGCATGTACCCATTGACTCTAAGACTCTGGGATGGAAAAAGTTGGCGGTGATTAGTAGGGCACCATAGCTCATAGCTCATCTTCCATAACTCATCTTCCAACCCACACGCGTGGAGATGTTATCGTGCATGTACCTATTGACTCTAAGACTCTGGGATGGAAAAAGTTGGCCGTGGTCAGTAGGGCAATTTTTAAGGTTTCCATAGCTCATCTTCCAACCCACACGCGTGGAGATGTTATCGTGCATGTACCCATTGACTCTAAGACTCTGGGATGGAAAAAGTTGGCGGTGATTAGTAGGGGCACCATAGCTCATAGCTCATCTTCCATAGCTCATCTTCCAACCCACACGCGTTTAGATGTTATCGTGCATGTACCCACTGACTCTAAGACTCTGGGATGGAAAAAGTTGGCGTTGAGTAGTAGGGCACCATAGCTCATAGCTCATCTTCCATAGCTCATCTTCCACAGCTCATCTTCCAACCCACACGCGTGGAGATGTTATCGTGCATGTACCCATTGACTTTGAGACTCTGGGATGGAAAAAGTTGGCGGTGATTAGTAGGGCACCATAGCTCATAGCTTATCTTCCATAGCTCATCTTCCAACCCACACGCGTGGAGATGTTATCGTGCATGTAGCCACTGACTCTGAGACTCTGGGATGGAAAAAGTTGGCGGTGATTAGTAGGGCAATTTTGAAGGTTTCCATAGCTCATCTTCCAACCCACACGCGTGGAGATATTATCGTGCATGTACCCATTGACTCTAAGACTCTGGGATGGAAAAAGTTGGCGGTGATTAGTAGGGCACCATAGCTCATAGCTCATCTTCCATAACTCATCTTCCAACCCACACGCGTGGAGATGTTATCGTGCATGTACCTATTGACTCTAAGACTCTGGGATGGAAAAAGTTGGCCGTGGTCAGTAGGGCAATTTTTAAGGTTTCCATAGCTCATCTTCCAACCCACACGCGTGGAGATGTTATCGTGCATGTACCCATTGACTCTAAGACTCTGGGATGGAAAAAGTTGGCGGTGATTAGTAGGGCACCATAGCTCATAGCTCATCTTCCATAGCTCATCTTCCAACCCACACGCGTGGAGATGTTATCGTGCATGTACCCACTGACTCTAAGACTCTGGGATGGAAAAAGTTGGCGTTGAGTAGTAGGGCACCATAGCTCATAGCTCATCTTCCATAGCTCATCTTCCAACCCACACGCGTGGAGATGTTATCGTGCATGTACCCATTGACTTTGAGACTCTGGGATGGAAAAAGTTGGCGGTGATTAGTAGGGCACCATAGCTCATAGCTTATCTTCCATAGCTCATCTTCCAACCCACACGCGTGGAGATGTTATCGTGCATGTAGCCACTGACTCTGAGACTCTGGGATGGAAAAAGTTGGCGGTGATTAGTAGGGCAATTTTGAAGGTTTCCATAGCTCATCTTCCAACCCACACGCGTGGAGATGTTATCGTGCATGTACCCATTGACTCTAAGACTCTGGGATGGAAAAAGTTGGCGGTGATTAGTAGGGCACCATAGCTCATAGCTCATCTTTCATAGCTCATCTTCCAACCCACACGAGTGGAGATGTTATCGTGCATGTAGCCACTGACTCTAAGACTCTGGGATGGAAAAAGTTGGCGGTGATTAGTAGGGCACCATAGCTCATAGCTCATCTTCCATAGCTCATCTTCCAACCCACACGCGTGGAGATGTTATCGTGCATGTACCTATTGACTCTAAGACTCTCGGATGGAAAAAGTTGGCCGTGGTCAGTAGGGCAATTTTGAAGGTTTCCATAGCTCATCTTCCAACCCACACGCGTGGAGATATTATCGTGCATGTACCCATTGACTCTAAGACTCTGGGATGGAAAAAGTTGGCGGTGATTAGTAGGGCACCATAGCTCATAGCTCATCTTCCATAACTCATCTTCCAACCCACACGCGTGGAGATGTTATCGTGCATGTACCCATTGACTCTGAGACTCTGGGATGGAAAAAGTTGGCGGTGGTCAGTAGGGCAATTTTTAAGGTTTCCATAGCTCATCTTCCAACCCACACGCGTGGAGATGTTATCGTGCATGTACCCATTGACTCTAAGACTCTGGGATGGAAAAAGTTGGCGGTGATTAGTAGGGCACCATAGCTCATAGCTCATCTTCCATAGCTCATCTTCCAACCCACACGCGTGGAGATGTTATCGTGCATGTACCCATTGACTCTAAGACTCTGGGATGGAAAAAGTTGGCGGTGATTAGTAGGGCACCATAGCTCATCTTCCATAGCTCATCTTCCAACCCACACGCGTGGAGATGTTATCGTGCATGTACCTATTGACTCTAAAACTCTCGGATGGAAAAAGTTGGCCGTGGTCAGTAGGGCAATTTTGAAGGTTTCCATAGCTCATCTTCCAACCCACACGCGTGGAGATATTATCGTGCATGTACCCATTGACTCTAAGACTCTGGGATGGAAAAAGTTGGCGGTGATTAGTAGGGCACCATAGCTCATAGCTCATCTTCCATAACTCATCTTCCAACCCACACGCGTGGAGATATTATCGTGCATGTACCCATTGACTCTAAGACTCTGGGATGGAAAAAGTTGGCGGTGATTAGTAGGGTACCATAGCTCATAGCTCATCTTCCATAACTCATTTTCCAACCCACACGCGTGGAGATGTTATCGTGCATGTACCCATTGACTCTGAGACTCTGGGATTTAAAAAGTTGGCGGTGATTAGTAGGGCACCATAGCTCATAGCTCATCTTCCATAGCTCCTTTTCCAACCCACACGCGTGGAGATGTTATCGTGCATGTACCCATTGACTCTGAGACTCTGGGATGGAAAAAGTTGGCGGTGATTAGTAGGGCAATTTTTAAGGTTTCCATAGCTCATATTCCAATCCACACGCGTGGAGATGTTATCGTGCATGTACCCATTGACTCTGAGACTCTGGGATGGAAAAAGTTGGCGGTGATTAGTAGGGCACCATAGCTCATAACTCATCTTCCATAGCTCATTTTCCAACCCACACGCGTGGAGATGTAATCGTGCATGTACCTATTGACTCTAAGACTCTGGGATGGAAAAAGTTGGCGGTGATTAGTAGGGCACCATAGCTCATAGCTCATCTTCCATAGCTCATCTTCCAACCCACACGCGTGGAGATGTTATCGTGCATGTACCTATTGACTCTAAGACTCTCGGATGGAAAAAGTTGGCCGTGGTCAGTAGGGCAATTTTGAAGGTTTCCATAGCTCATCTTCCAACCCACACGCGTGGAGATATTATCGTGCATGTACCCATTGACTCTAAGACTCTGGGATGGAAAAAGTTGGCGGTGATTAGTAGGGCACCATAGCTCATAGCTCATCTTCCATAACTCATCTTCCAACCCACACGCGTGGAGATGTTATCGTGCATGTACCCATTGACTCTGAGACTCTGGGATGGAAAAAGTTGGCGGTGGTCAGTAGGGCAATTTTTAAGGTTTCCATAGCTCATCTTCCAACCCACACGCGTGGAGATGTTATCGTGCATGTACCCATTGACTCTAAGACTCTGGGATGGAAAAAGTTGGCGGTGATTAGTAGGGCACCATAGCTCATAGCTCATCTTCCATAGCTCATCTTCCAACCCACACGCGTGGAGATGTTATCGTGCATGTACCCATTGACTCTAAGACTCTGGGATGGAAAAAGTTGGCGGTGATTAGTAGGGCACCATAGCTCATCTTCCATAGCTCATCTTCCAACCCACACGCGTGGAGATGTTATCGTGCATGTACCTATTGACTCTAAGACTCTCGGATGGAAAAAGTTGGCCGTGGTCAGTAGGGCAATTTTGAAGGTTTCCATAGCTCATCTTCCAACCCACACGCGTGGAGATATTATCGTGCATGTACCCATTGACTCTAAGACTCTGGGATGGAAAAAGTTGGCGGTGATTAGTAGGGCACCATAGCTCATAGCTCATCTTCCATAACTCATCTTCCAACCCACACGCGTGGAGATATTATCGTGCATGTACCCATTGACTCTAAGACTCTGGGATGGAAAAAGTTGGCGGTGATTAGTAGGGCACCATAGCTCATAGCTCATCTTCCATAACTCATTTTCCAACCCACACGCGTGGAGATGTTATCGTGCATGTACCCATTGACTCTGAGACTCTGGGATTTAAAAAGTTGGCGGTGATTAGTAGGGCACCATAGCTCATAGCTCATCTTCCATAGCTCATCTTCCAACCCACACGCGTGGAGATGTTATCGTGCATGTAGCCACTGACTCTGAGACTCTGGGATGGAAAAAGTTGGCGGTGATTAGTAGGGCAATTTTGAAGGTTTCCATAGCTCATCTTCCAACCCACACGCGTGGAGATGTTATCGTGCATGTACCCATTGACTCTAAGACTCTGGGATGGAAAAAGTTGGCGGTGATTAGTAGGGCACCATAGCTCATAGCTCATCTTCCATAGCTCATCTTCCAACCCACACGCGTGGAGATGTTATCGTGCATGTAGCCACTGACTCTAAGACTCTGGGATGGAAAAAGTTGGCGGTGATTAGTAGGGCACCATAGCTCATAGCTCATCTTCCATAGCTCATCTTCCAACCCACACGCGTGGAGATGTTATCGTGCATGTACCTATTGACTCTAGGACTCTCGGATGGAAAAAGTTGGCCGTGGTCAGTAGGGCAATTTTGAAGGTTTCCATAGCTCATCTTCCAACCCACACGCGTGGAGATATTATCGTGCATGTACCCATTGACTCTAAGACTCTGGGATGGAAAAAGTTGGCGGTGATTAGTAGGGCACCATAGCTCATAGCTCATCTTCCATAGCTCATCTTCCAACCCACACGCGTGGAGATGTTATCGTGCATGTACCTATTAACTCTAAGACTCTCGGATGGAAAAAGTTGGCCGTGGTCAGTAGGGCAATTTTGAAGGTTTCCATAGCTCATCTTCCAACCCACACGCGTGGAGATATTATCGTGCATGTACCCATTGACTCTAAGACTCTGGGATGGAAAAAGTTGGCGGTGATTAGTAGGGCACCATAGCTCATAGCTCATCTTCCATAACTCATCTTCCAACCCACACGCGTGGAGATATTATCGTGCATGTACCCATTGACTCTAAAACTCTGGGATGGAAAAAGTTGGCGGTGATTAGTAGGGCACCATAGCTCATAGCTCATCTTCCATAACTCATTTTCCAACCCACACGCGTGGAGATGTTATCGTGCATGTACCCATTGACTCTGAGACTCTGGGATTTAAAAAGTTGGCGGTGATTAGTAGGGCACCATAGCTCATAGCTCATCTTCCATAGCTCCTTTTCCAACCCACACGCGTGGAGATGTTATCGTGCATGTACCCATTGACTCTGAGACTCTGGGATGGAAAAAGTTGGCGGTGATTAGTAGGGCAATTTTTAAGGTTTCCATAGCTCATATTCCAATCCACACGCGTGGAGATGTTATCGTGCATGTACCCATTGACTCTGAGACTCTGGGATGGAAAAAGTTGGCGGTGATTAGTAGGGCACCATAGCTCATAACTCATCTTCCATAGCTCATTTTCCAACCCACACGCGTGGAGATGTTATCGTGCATGTACCTATTGACTCTAAGACTCTGGGATGGAAAAAGTTGGCGGTGATTAGTAGGGCACCATAGCTCATAGCTCATCTTCCATAGCTCATCTTCCAACCCACACGCGTGGAGATGTTATCGTGCATGTACCTATTGACTCTAAGACTCTCGGATGGAAAAAGTTGGCCGTGGTCAGTAGGGCAATTTTGAAGGTTTCCATAGCTCATCTTCCAACCCACACGCGTGGAGATATTATCGTGCATGTACCCATTGACTCTAAGACTCTGGGATGGAAAAAAATGGCGGTGATTAGTAGGGCACCATAGCTCATAGCTCATCTTCCATAGCTGATCTTCCAACCCACACGCGTGGAGATGTTATCGTGCATGTACCCACTGACTCTAAGACTCTGGGATGGAAAAAGTTGGCGGTGATTAGTAGGGCACCATAGCTCATAGCTCATCTTCCATAGCTCATCTTCCAACCCACACGCGTGGAGATGTTATCGTGCATGTAGCCACTGACTCTGAGACTCTGGGATGGAAAAAGTTGGCGGTGATTAGTAGGGCAATTTTGAAGGTTTCCATAGCTCATCTTCCAACCCACACGCGTGGAGATGTTATCGTGCATGTACCCATTGACTCTAAGACTCTGGGATGGAAAAAGTTGGCGGTGATTAGTAGGGCACCATAGCTCATAGCTCATCTTCCATAGCTCATCTTCCAACCCACACGCGTGGAGATGTTATCGTGCATGTAGCCACTGACTCTAAGACTCTGGGATGGAAAAAGTTGGCGGTGATTAGTAGGGCACCATAGCTCATAGCTCATCTTCCATAGCTCATCTTCCATAGCTCATCTTCCAACCCACACGCGTGGAGATGTTATCGTGCATGTACCTATTGACTCTAGGACTCTCGGATGGAAAAAGTTGGCCGTGGTCAGTAGGGCAATTTTGAAGGTTTCCATAGCTCATCTTCCAACCCACACGCGTGGAGATATTATCGTGCATGTACCCATTGACTCTAAGACTCTGGGATGGAAAAAGTTGGCGGTGATTAGTAGGGCACCATAGCTCATAGCTCATCTTCCATAGCTCATCTTCCAACCCACACGCGTGGAGATGTTATCGTGCATGTACCTATTGACTCTAAGACTCTGGGATGGAAAAAGTTGGCGGTGATTAGTAGGGCACCATAGCTCATAGCTCATCTTCCATAGCTCATCTTCCAACCCACACGCGTGGAGATGTTATCGTGCATGTACCTATTGACTCTAAGACTCTGGGATGGAAAAAGTTGGCGGTGATTAGTAGGGCACCATAGCTCATAGCTCATCTTCCATAGCTCATCTTCCAACCCAAACGCGTGGAGATGTTATCGTGCATGTACCTATTGACTCTAAGACTCTCGGATGGAAAAAGTTGGCCGTGGTCAGTAGGGCAATTTTGAAGGTTTCCATAGCTCATCTTCCAACCCACACGCGTGGAGATATTATCGTGCATGTACCCATTGACTCTAAGACTCTGGGATGGAAAAAGTTGGCGGTGATTAGTAGGGCACCATAGCTCATAGCTCATCTTCCATAGCTCATCTTCCAACCCACACGCGTGGAGATGTTATCGTGCATGTACCCACTGACTCTAAGACTCTGGGATGGAAAAAGTTGGCGGTGATTAGTAGGCACCATAGCTCATAGCTCATCTTCCATAGCTCATCTTCCAACCCACACGCGTGGAGATGTTATCGTGCATGTAGCCACTGACTCTGAGACTCTGGGATGGAAAAAGTTGGCGGTGATTAGTAGGGCAATTTTGAAGGTTTCCATAGCTCATCTTCCAACCCACAGGCGTGGAGATGTTATCGTGCATGTACCCATTGACTCTAAGACTCTGGGATGGAAAAAGTTGGCGGTGATTAGTAGGGCACCATAGCTCATAGCTCATCTTCCATAGCTCATCTTCCATAGCTCATCTTCCAACCCACACGCGTGGAGATGTTATCGTGCATGTAGCCACTGACTCTAAGACTCTGGGATGGAAAAAGTTGGCGGTGATTAGTAGGGCACCATAGCTCATAGCTCATCTTCCATAGCTCATCTTCCAACCCACACGCGTGGAGATGTTATCGTGCATGTACCTATTGACTCTAAGACTCTCGGATGGAAAAAGTTGGCCGTGGTCAGTAGGGCAATTTTGAAGGTTTCCATAGCTCATCTTCCAACCCACACGCGTGGAGATATTATCGTGCATGTACCCATTGACTCTAAGACTCTGGGATGGAAAAAGTTGGCGGTGATTAGTAGGGCACCATAGCTCATAGCTCATCTTCCATAACTCATCTTCCAACCCACACGCGTGGAGATGTTATCGTGCATGTACCTATTGACTCTAAGACTCTGGGATGGAAAAAGTTGGCGGTGATTAGTAGGGCACCATAGCTCATAGCTCATCTTCCATAGCTCATCTTCCAACCCACACGCGTGGAGATGTTATCGTGCATGTACCTATTGACTCTAAGACTCTGGGATGGAAAAAGTTGGCGGTGATTAGTAGGGCACCATAGCTCATAGCTCATCTTCCATAGCTCATCTTCCAACCCACACGCGTGGAGATGTTATCGTGCATGTACCTATTGACTCTAAGACTCTCGGATGGAAAAAGTTGGCCGTGGTCAGTAGGGCAATTTTGAAGGTTTCCATAGCTCATCTTCCAACCCACACGCGTGGAGATATTATCGTGCATGTACCCATTGACTCTAATACTCTGGGATGGAAAAAGTTGGCGGTGATTAGTAGGGCACCATAGCTCATAGCTCATCTTCCATAACTCATCTTCCAACCCACACGCGTGGAGATGTTATCGTGCATGTACCTATTGACTCTAAGACTCTGGGATGGAAAAAGTTGGCCGTGGTCAGTAGGGCAATTTTGAAGGTTTCCATAGCTCATCTTCCAACCCACACGCGTGGAGATGTTATCGTGCATGTACCCATTGACTCTAAGACTCTGGGATGGAAAAAGTTGGCGGTGATTAGCAGTGCACCATAGCTCATAGCTCATCTTCCAACCCACACGCGTGGAGATGTTATCGTGCATGTACCCACTGACTCTAAGACTCTGGGATGGAAAAAGTTGGCGGTGATTAGTAGGGCACCATAGCTCATAGCTCATCTTCCATAGCTCATCTTCCAACCCACACGCGTGGAGATGTTATCGTGCATGTAGCCACTGACTCTGAGACTCTGGGATGGAAAAAGTTGGCGGTGATTAGTAGGGCAATTTTGAAGGTTTCCATAGCTCATCTTCCAACCCACACGCGTGGAGATGTTATCGTGCATGTACCCATTGACTCTAAGACTCTGGGATGGAAAAAGTTGGCGGTGATTAGTAGGGCACCAGAGCTCATAGCTCATCTTCCATAGCTCATCTTCCATAGCTCATCTTCCAACCCACACGCGTGGAGATGTTATCGTGCATGTAGCCACTGACTCTAAGACTCTGGGATGGAAAAAGTTGGCGGTAATTAGTAGGGCACCATAGCTCATAGCTCATCTTCCATAGCTCATCTTCCAACCCACACGCGTGGAGATGTTATCGTGCATGTACCTATTGACTCTAAGACTATCGGATGGAAAAAGTTGGCCGTGGTCAGTAGGGCAATTTTGAAGGTTTCCATAGCTCATCTTCCAACCCACACGCGTGGAGATATTATCGTGCTTGTACCCATTGACTCTAAGACTCTGGGATGGAAAAAGTTGGCGGTGATTAGTAGGGCACCATAGCTCATAGCTCATCTTCCATAACTCATCTTCCAACCCACACGCGTGGAGATGTTATCGTGCATGTACCTATTGACTCTAAGACTCTGGGATGGAAAAAGTTGGCGGTGATTAGTAGGGCACCATAGCTCATAGCTCATCTTCCATAGCTCATCTTCCAACCCACACGCGTGGAGATGTTATCGTGCATGTACCTATTGACTCTAAGACTCTGGGATGGAAAAAGTTGGCGGTGATTAGTAGGGCACCATAGCTCATAGCTCATCTTCCAACCCACACGCGTGGAGATATTATCGTGCATGTACCCATTGACTCTAAGACTCTGGGTGATTAGTAGGGCACCATAGCTCATAGCTCATCTTCCATAGCTTATCTTCCAACCCACACGCGTGGAGATGTTATCGTGCATGTACCCACTGACTCTAAGACTCTGGGATGGAAAAAGTTGGCGGTGATTAGTAGGGCACCATAGCTCATAGCTCATCTTCCATAACTCATCTTCCAACCCACACGCGTGGAGATGTTATCGTGCATGTACCTATTGACTCTAAGACTCTGGGATGGAAAAAGTTGGCCGTGGTCAGTAGGGCAATTTTGAAGGTTTCCATAGCTCATCTTCCAACCCACACGCGTGGAGATGTTATCGTGCATGTACCCATTGACTCTAAGACTCTGGGATGGAAAAAGTTGGCGGTGATTAGTAGGGCACCATAGATCATAGCTCATCTTCCATAGCTCATCTTCCAACCCACACGCGTAGAGATGTTATCGTGCATGTACCCATTGACTCTGAGACTCTGGGATGGAAAAAGTTGGCGGTGGTCAGTAGGGCAATTTTTAAGGTTTCCATAGCTCATTTTCCAACCCACACGCGTGGAGATGTTATCGTGCATGTACCCATTGACTCTGAGACTCTGGGATGGAAAAAGTTGGCGGTGATTAGTAGGGCAATTTTTAAGGTTTCCATAGCTCATATTCCAACCCACACGCGTGGAGATGTTATCGTGCATGTACCCATTGACTCTGAGACTCTGGGATGGAAAAAGTTGGCGGTGATTAGTAGGGCACCATAGCTCATAACTCATCTTCCATAGCTCATTTTCCAACCCACACGCGTGGAGATGTTATCGTGCATGTACCTATTGACTCTAAGACTCTGGGATGGAAAAAGTTGGCGGTGATTAGTAGGGCACCATAGCTCATAGCTCATCTTCCATAGCTCATCTTCCAACCCACACGCGTGGAGATGTTATCGTGCATGTACCTATTGACTCTAAGACTCTCGGATGGAAAAAGTTGGCCGTGGTCAGTAGGGCAATTTTGAAGGTTTCCATAGCTCATCTTCCAACCCACACGCGTGGAGATATTATCGTGCATGTACCCATTGACTCTAAGACTCTGGGATGGAAAAAGTTGGCGGTGATTAGTAGGGCACCATAGCTCATAGCTCATCTTCCATAGCTCATCTTCAAACCCACACGCGTGGAGATGTTATCGTGCATGTACCTATTGACTCTAAGACTCTGGGATGGAAAAAGTTGGCGGTGATTAGTAGGGCACCATAGCTCATAGCTCATCTTCCAACCCACACGCGTGGAGATGTTATCGTGCATGTACCCATTGACTCTGAGACTCTGGGATGGAAAAAGTTGGCGGTGATTAGTAGGGCACCATAGCTCATAGCTCATCTTCCATAGCTCATCTTCCAACCCACACGCGTGGAGATGTTATCGTGCATGTACCCATTGACTCTGAGACTCTGGGATGGAAAAAGTTGGCGGTGGTCAGTAGGGCAATTTTGAACGCTTCCATAGCTCATCTTCCAATCCACACGGGCGGTGATGTTATCGTGCATGTACCCATTGACTCTGAGACTCTGGGATGGAAAAAGTTGGCGGTGATTAGTAGGGCAATTTTGAAGGTTTCCATAGCTCATCTTCCAACCCACACGCGTGGAGATGTTATCGTGCATGTACCCATTGACTCTAAGACTCTGGGATGGAAAAAGTTGGCGGTGATTAGTAGGGCACCATAGCTCATAGCTCATCTTCCATAGCTCATCTTCCATAGCTCATCTTCCAACCTACACGCGTGGAGATGTTATCGTGCATGTACCCATCGACTCTGAGACTCTGGGATGGAAAAAGTTGGCGGTGATTAGTAGGGTACCATAGCTCATAGCTCATCTTCCAATCCAAACGGGCGGTGATGTTATCGTGCATGTACCCATTGACTCTGAGACTCTGGGATGGAAAAAGTTGGCGGTGATTAGTAGGGCAATTTTGAAGGTTTCCATAGCTCATCTTCCAACCCACACGCGTGGAGATGTTATCGTGCATGTACCCATTGACTCTAAGACTCTGGGATGGAAAAAGTTGGCGGTGATTAGTAGGGCACCATAGCTCATAGCTCATCTTCCATAGCTCATCTTCCAACCCACATGCGTGGAGATGTTATCGTGCATGTACCCATTGACTCTGAGACTCTGGGATGGAAAAAGTTGGCGGTGATTAGTAGGGCACCATAGCTCATAGCTCATCTTCCATAGCTCATTTTCCAACCCACACGCGTGGAGATGTTATCGTGCATGTACCTATTGACTCTAAGACTCTGGGATGGAAAAAGTTGGCGGTGATTAGTAGGGCACCATAGCTCATAGCTCATCTTCCATAGCTCATCTTCCAACCCACATGCGTGGAGATGTTATCGTGCATGTACCCATTGACTCTGAGACTCTGGGATGGAAAAAGTTGGCGGTGATTAGTAGGGCACCATAGCTCATAGCTCATCTTCCATAGCTCATCTTCCATAGCTCATCTTCCAACCCACACGCGTGGAGATGTTATCGTGCATGTACCCATTGACTCTGAGACTCTGGGATGGAAAAAGTTGGCGGTGGTCAGTAGGGCAATTTTGAACGCTTCCATAGCTCATCTTCCAATCCACACGGGCGGTGATGTTATCGTGCATGTACCCATTGACTCTGAGACTCTGGGATGGAAAAAGTTGGCGGTGATTAGTAGGGCAATTTTGAAGGTTTCCATAGCTCATCTTCCAACCCACACGCGTGGAGATGTTATCGTGCATGTACCCATTGACTCTAAGACTCTGGGATGGAAAAAGTTGGCGGTGATTAGTAGGGTACCATAGCTCATAGCTCATCTTCCATAGCTCATCTTCCAATCCACACGGGCGGTGATGTTATCGTGCATGTACCCATTGACTCTGAGACTCTGGGATGGAAAAAGTTGGCGGTGATTAGTAGGGCAATTTTGAAGGTTTCCATAGCTCATCTTCCAACCCACACGCGTGGAGATGTTATCGTGCATGTACCCATTGACTCTGAGACTCTGGGATGGAAAAAGTTGGCCGTGGTCAGTAGGGCAATTTTGAAGGTTTCCATAGCTCATCTTCCAACCCACACGCGTGGAGATGTTATCGTGCATGTACCCATTGACTCTAAGACTCTGGGATGGAAAAAGTTGGCGGTGATTAGTAGGGCACCATAGCTCATAGCTCATCTTCCATAGCTCATCTTCCAACCCACACGCGTGGAGATGTTATCGTGCATGTACCCACTGACTCTAAGACTCTGGGATGGAAAAAGTTGGCGGTGATTAGTAGGGCAATTTTGAAGGTTTCCATAGCTCATCTTCCAACCCACACGCGTGGAGATGTTATCGTGCATGTACCCATTGACTCTAAGACTCTGGGATGGAAAAAGTTGGCGGTGATTAGTAGGGCACCATAGCTCATAGCTCATCTTCCAACCCACACGCGTGGAGATGTTATCGTGCATATACCCATTGACTCTGAGACTCTGGGATGGAAAAAGTTGGCGGTGATTAGTAGGGCACCATAGCTCATAGCTCATCTTCCATAACTCATCTTCCAACCCACACGCGTGGAGATGTTATCGTGCATGTACCTAT
This sequence comes from Eristalis arbustorum, assembly GCA_916610145.1. Taxonomy (NCBI): domain Eukaryota; kingdom Metazoa; phylum Arthropoda; class Insecta; order Diptera; family Syrphidae; genus Eristalis; species Eristalis arbustorum. Next base: position 130,590 of record CAKAIZ010000118.1, on the reverse strand, counting down.
TGACTCTAAGACTCTGGGATGGAAAAAGTTGGCCGTGGTCAGTAGGGCAATTTTGAAGGTTTCCATAGCTCATCTTCCAACCCACACGCGTGGAGATGTTATCGTGCATGTACCCATTGACTCTAAGACTCTGGGATGGATAAAGTTGGCGGTGATTAGTAGGGTACCATAGCTCATAGCTCATCTTCCATAGCTCATCTTCCAACCCACACGCGTGGAGATGTTATCGTGCATGTACCCATTGACTCTAAGACTCTGGGATGGAAAAAGTTGGCGGTGATTAGTAGGGCACCATAGCTCATAGCTCTTCTTCCATAGCTCATCTTCCAACCCACACGCGTGGAGATGTTATCGTGCATGTACCTATTGACTCTAAGACTCTGGGATGGAAAAAGTTGGCGGTGATTAGTAGGGCACCATAGCTCATAGCTCATCTTCCATAGCTCATCTTCCAACCCACACTCGTGGAGATGTTATCGTGCATGTACCCACTGACTCTAAGACTCTGGGATGGAAAAAGTTGGCGGTGATTAGTAGGGCACCATAGCTCATAGCTCATCTTCCATAGCTCATCTTCCAACCCACACGCGTGGAGATGTTATCGTGCATGTACCCATTGACTCTAAGACTCTGGGATGGAAAAAGTTGGCGGTGATTAGTAGGGCACCATAGCTCATAGCTCATCTTCCATAACTCATCTTCCAACCCACACGCGTGGAGATGTTATCGTGCATGTACCTATTGACTCTAAGACTCTGGGATGGAAAAAGTTGGCCGTGGTCAGTAGGGCAATTTTGAAGGTTTCCATAGCTCATCTTCCAACCCACACGCGTGGAGATGTTATCGTGCATGTACCCATTGACTCTAAGACTCTGGGATGGAAAAAGTTGGCGGTGATTAGTAGGGCACCATAGCTCATAGCTCATCTTCCATAGCTCATCTTCCAACCCACACGCGTGGAGATGTTATCGTGCATGTACCCACTGACTCTAAGACTCTGGGATGGAAAAAGTTGGCGGTGATTAGTAGGGCAATTTTGAAGGTTTCCATAGCTCATCTTCCAACCCACACGCGTGGAGATGTTATCGTGCATGTACCCATTGACTCTAAGACTCTGGGATGGAAAAAGTTGGCGGTGATTAGTAGGGCACCATAGCTCATAGCTCATCTTCCAACCCACACGCGTGGAGATGTTATCGTGCATATACCCATTGACTCTGAGAATCTGGGATGGAAAAAGTTGGCGGTGATTAGTAGGGCACCATAGCTCATAGCTCATCTTCCATAGCTCATCTTCCAACCCACACGCGTGGAGATGTTATCGTGCATGTACCCATTGACTCTGAGACTCTGGGATGGAAAAAGTTGGCGGTGGTCAGTAGGGCAATTTTGAACGCTTCCATAGCTCATCTTCCAATCCACACGGGCGGTGATGTTATCGTGCATGTACCCATTGACTCTAAGACTCTGGGATGGAAAAAGTTGGCGGTGATTAGTAGGGCACCATAGCTCATAGCTCATCTTCCATAGCTCATCTTCCATAGCTCATCTTCCATAGCTCATCTTCCAACCCACACGCGTGGAGATGTTATCGTGCATGTACCCATTGACTCTGAGACTCTGGGATGGAAAAAGTTGGCGGTGATTAGTAAGGTACCATAGCTCATAGCTCATCTTCCATAGCTCATCTTCCAATCCACACGCGTGGAGATGTTATCGTGCATGTACCTATTGACTCTAAGACTCTGGGATGGAAAAAGTTGGCGGTGATTAGTAATGCAATTTTGAAGGTTTCCATAGCTCATCTTCCAACCCACACGCGTGGAGATGTTATCGCGCATGTACCCATTGACTCTAAGACTCTGGGATGGAAAAAGTTGGCGGTGATTAGTAGGGCACCATAGCTCATAGCTCATCTTCCAACCCACACGCGTGGAGATGTTATCGTGCATATACCCATTGACTCTGAGACTCTGGGATGGAAAAAGTTGGCGGTGATTAGTAGGGCAATTTTGAAGGTTTCCATAGCTCATCTTCCAACCCACACGCGTGGAGATATTATCGTGCATGTACCCATTGACTCTAAGACTCTGGGATGGAAAAAGTTGGCGGTGATTAGTAGGGCACCATAGCTCATAGCTCATCTTCCATAGCTCATCTTCCAACCCACACGCGTGGAGATGTTATCGTGCATGTACCCATTGACTCTGAGACTCTGGGATGGAAAAAGTTGGCGGTGATTAGTAGGGCAATTTTGAAGGTTTCCATAGCTCATCTTCCAACCCACACGCGTGGAGATGTTATCGTGCATGTACCCATTGACTCTGAGACTCTGGGATGGAAAAAGTTGGCGGTGATTAGTAGGGCACCATAGCTCATAGCTCATCTTCCAACCCACACGCGTGGAGATGTTATCGTGCATATACCCATTGACTCTGAGACTCTGGGATGGAAAAAGTTGGCGGTGATTAGTAGGGCACCATAGCTCATAGCTCATCTTCCATAACTCATCTTCCAACCCACACGCGTGGAGATGTTATCGTGCATGTACCTATTGACTCTAAGACTCTGGGATGGAAAAAGTTGGCCGTGGTCAGTAGGGCAATTTTGAAGGTTTCCATAGCTCATCTTCCAACCCACACGCGTGGAGATGTTATCGTGCATGTACCCATTGACTCTAAGACTCTGGGATGGATAAAGTTGGCGGTGATTAGTAGGGTACCATAGCTCATAGCTCATCTTCCATAGCTCATCTTCTAACCCACACGCGTGGAGATGTTATCGTGCATGTACCCATTGACTCTAAGACTCTGGGATGGAAAAAGTTGGCGGTGATTAGTAGGGCACCATAGCTCATAGCTCTTCTTCCATAGCTCATCTTCCAACCCACACGCGTGGAGATGTTATCGTGCATGTACCTATTGACTCTAAGACTCTGGGATGGAAAAAGTTGGCGGTGATTAGTAGGGCACCATAGCTCATAGCTCATCTTCCATAGCTCATCTTCCAACCCACACTCGTGGAGATGTTATCGTGCATGTACCCACTGACTCTAAGACTCTGGGATGGAAAAAGTTGGCGGTGATTAGTAGGGCACCATAGCTCATAGCTCATCTTCCATAGCTCATCTTCCAACCCACACGCGTGGAGATGTTATCGTGCATGTACCCATTGACTCTAAGACTCTGGGATGGAAAAAGTTGGCGGTGATTAGTAGGGCACCATAGCTCATAGCTCATCTTCCATAACTCATCTTCCAACCCACACGCGTGGAGATGTTATCGTGCATGTACCTATTGACTCTAAGACTCTGGGATGGAAAAAGTTGGCCGTGGTCAGTAGGGCAATTTTGAAGGTTTCCATAGCTCATCTTCCAACCCACACGCGTGGAGATGTTATCGTGCATGTACCCATTGACTCTAAGACTCTGGGATGGAAAAAGTTGGCGGTGATTAGTAGGGCACCATAGCTCATAGCTCATCTTCCATAGCTCATCTTCCAACCCACACGCGTGGAGATGTTATCGTGCATGTACCCACTGACTCTAAGACTCTGGGATGGAAAAAGTTGGCGGTGATTAGTAGGGCAATTTTGAAGGTTTCCATAGCTCATCTTCCAACCCACACGCGTGGAGATGTTATCGTGCATGTACCCATTGACTCTAAGACTCTGGGATGGAAAAAGTTGGCGGTGATTAGTAGGGCACCATAGCTCATAGCTCATCTTCCAACCCACACGCGTGGAGATGTTATCGTGCATATACCCATTGACTCTGAGAATCTGGGATGGAAAAAGTTGGCGGTGATTAGTAGGGCACCATAGCTCATAGCTCATCTTCCATAGCTCAGCTTCCAACCCACACGCGTGGAGATGTTATCGTGCATGTACCCATTGACTCTGAGACTCTGGGATGGAAAAAGTTGGCGGTGGTCAGTAGGGCAATTTTGAACGCTTCCATAGCTCATCTTCCAATCCACACGGGCGGTGATGTTATCGTGCATGTACCCATTGACTCTAAGACTCTGGGATGGAAAAAGTTGGCGGTGATTAGTAGGGCACCATAGCTCATAGCTCATCTTCCATAGCTCATCTTCCATAGCTCATCTTCCAACCCACACGCGTGGAGATGTTATCGTGCATGTACCCATTGACTCTGAGACTCTGGGATGGAAAAAGTTGGCGGTGATTAGTAAGGTACCATAGCTCATAGCTCATCTTCCATAGCTCATCTTCCAATCCACACGCGTGGAGATGTTATCGTGCATGTACCTATTGACTCTAAGACTCTGGGATGGAAAAAGTTGGCGGTGATTAGTAATGCAATTTTGAAGGTTTCCATAGCTCATCTTCCAACCCACACGCGTGGAGATGTTATCGTGCATGTACCCATTGACTCTAAGACTCTGGGATGGAAAAAGTTGGCGGTGATTAGTAGGGCACCATAGCTCATAGCTCATCTTCCAACCCACACGCGTGGAGATGTTATCGTGCATATACCCATTGACTCTGAGACTCTGGGATGGAAAAAGTTGGCGGTGATTAGTAGGGCAATTTTGAAGGTTTCCATAGCTCATCTTCCAACCCACACGCGTGGAGATATTATCGTGCATGTACCCATTGACTCTAAGACTCTGGGATGGAAAAAGTTGGCGGTGATTAGTAGGGCACCATAGCTCATAGCTCATCTTCCATAGCTCATCTTCCAACCCACACGCGTGGAGATGTTATCGTGCATGTACCCATTGACTCTGAGACTCTGGGATGGAAAAAGTTGGCGGTGATTAGTAGGGCAATTTTGAAGGTTTCCATAGCTCATCTTCCAACCCACACGCGTGGAGATGTTATCGTGCATGTACCCATTGACTCTGAGACTCTGGGATGGAAAAAGTTGGCGGTGATTAGTAGGGCAATTTTGAAGGTTTCCATAGCTCATCTTCTCTTCCAACCCACACGGGTGGTGATGTTATCGTGCATGTACCCATTGACTCTGAGACTCTGGGATGAAAAAAGTTGGCGTTGAGTAGTAGGGCACCATAGCTCATAGCTCATCTTCCATAGCTCATCTTCCAACCCACACGCGTGGAGATGTTATCGTGCATGTACCCATTGACTCTGAGACTCTGGGATGGAAAAAGTTGGCGGTGATTAGTAGGGCACCATAGCTCATAGCTCATCTTCCAACCCACACGGGTGGTGATGTTATCGTGCATGTACCCATTGACTCTGAGACTCTGGGATGGAAAAAGTTGGCGGTGATTAGTAGGGCACCATAGCTCATAGCTCATCTTCCATAGCTCATCTTCCAACCCACACGCGTGGAGATGTTATCGTGCATGTACCCACTGACTCTAAGACTCTGGGATGGAAAAAGTTGGCGGTGATTAGTAGGGCACCATAGCTCATAGCTCATCTTCCATAACTCATCTTCCAACCCACACGCGTGGAGATGTTATCGTGAATGTACCTATTGACTCTAAGACTCTGGGATGGAAAAAGTTGGCCGTGGTCAGTAGGGCAATTTTGAAGGTTTCCATAGCTCATCTTCCAACCCACACGCGTGGAGATGTTATCGTGCATGTACCCATTGACTCTAAGACTCTGGGATGGAAAAAGTTGGCGGTGATTAGTAGGGCACCATAGCTCATAGCTCATCTTCCATAGCTCATCTTCCAACCCACACGCGTGGAGATGTTATCGTGCATGTACCCACTGACTCTAAGACTCTGGGATGGAAAAAGTTGGCGGTGATTAGTAGGGCACCATAGCTCATAGCTCATCTTCCATAGCTCATCTTCCAACCCACACGCGTGGAGATGTTATCGTGCATGTACCCATTGACTCTGAGACTCTGGGATGGAAAAAGTTGGCGTTGAGTAGTAGGGCACCATAGCTCATAGCTCATCTTCCATAGCTCATCTTCCATAGCTCATCTTCCAAACCCACACGGGTGGTGATGTTATCGTGCATGTACCCATTGACTCTGAGACTCTGGGATGGCAAAAGTTGGCGGTGATTAGTAGGGCACCATAGCTCATAGCTCATCTTCCATAACTCATCTTCCAACCCACACGCGTGGAGATGTTATCGTGCATGTACCTATTGACTCTAAGACTCTCGGATGGAAAAAGTTGGCGTTGAGTAGTAGGGCACCATAGCTCATAGCTCATCTTCCAACCCACACGCCTGGAGATGTTATCGTGCATGTACCCATTGACTCTGAGACTCTGGGATTGAAAAAGTTGGCGGTGATTAGTAGGGCACCATAGCTCATAGCTCATCTTCCATAGCTCATCTTCCAACCCACACGCGTGGAGATGTTATCGTGCATGTACCCATTGACTCTGAGACTCTGGGATGGAAAAAGTTGGCGGTGGTCAGTAGGGCAATTTTGAACGCTTCCATAGCTCATCTTCCAATCCACACGGGCGGTGATGTTATCGTGCATGTACCCATTGACTCTGAGACTCTGGGATGGAAAAAGTTGGCGGTGATTAGTAGGGCAATTTTGAAGGTTTCCATAGCTCATCTTCCAACCCACACGCGTGGAGATGTTATCGTGCATGTAGCCACTGACTCTGAGACTCTGGGATGGAAAAAGTTGGCGGTGATTAGTAGGGCAATTTTGAAGGTTTCCATAGCTCATCTTCCAACCCACACGCGTGGAGATGTTATCGTGCATGTACCCATTGACTCTAAGACTCTGGGATGGAAAAAGTTGGCGGTGATTAGTAGGGCACCATAGCTCATAGCTCATCTTCCATAGCTCATCTTCCAACCCACACGCGTGGAGATGTTATCGTGCATGTAGCCACTGACTCTGAGACTCTGGGATGGAAAAAGTTGGCGGTGATTAGTAGGGCACCATAGCTCATAGCTCATCTTCCATAGCTCATCTTCCAACCCACACGCGTGGAGATGTTATCGTGCATGTAGCCACTGACTCTGAGGCTCTGGGATGGAAAAAGTTGGCGGTGATTAGTAGGGCAATTTTGAAGGTTTCCATAGCTCATCTTCCAACCCACACGCGTGGAGATGTTATCGTGCATGTACCCATTGACTCTAAGACTCTCGGATGGAAAAAGTTGGCCGTGGTCAGTAGGGCAATTTTGAAGGTTTCCATAGCTCATCCATAGCACAACCCACACGCGTGGAGATGTTATCGTGCATGTACCCATTGACTCTAAGACTCTGGGATGGAAAAAGTTGGCGGTGATTAGTAGGGCACCATAGCTCATAGCTCATCTTCCATAGCTCATCTTCCAACCCACACGCGTGGAGATGTTATCGTGCATGTAGCCACTGACTCTGAGACTCTGGGATGGAAAAAGTTGGCGGTGATTAGTAGGGCACCATAGCTCATAGCTCATCTTCCATAGCTCATCTTCCAACCCACACGCGTGGAGATGTTATCGTGCATGTACCCATTGACTCTGAGACTATGGGATGGAAAAAGTTGGCGGTGATTAGTAGGGCACCATAGCTCATAGCTCATCTTCCATAGCTCATCTTCCAACCCACACGCGTGGAGATGTTATCGTGCATGTACCCATTGACTCTGAGACTCTGGGATGGAAAAAGTTGGCGGTGGTCAGTAGGGCAATTTTGAACGCTTCCATAGCTCATCTTCCAATCCACACGGGCGGTGATGTTATCGTGCATGTACCCATTGACTCTGACACTCTGGGATGGAAAAAGTTGGCCGTGATTAGTAGGGCAATTTTGAAGGTTTCCATAGCTCATCTTCCAACCCACACGCGTGGAGATGTTATCGTGCATGTAGCCACTGACTCTGAGACTCTGGGATGGAAAAAGTTGGCGGTGATTAGTAGGGCAATTTTGAAGGTTTCCATAGCTCATCTTCCAACCCACACGCGTGGAGATGTTATCGTGCATGTACCCATTGACTCTAAGACTCTGGGATGGAAAAAGTTGGCGGTGATTAGTAGGGCACCATAGCTCATAGCTCATCTTCCATAGCTCATCTTCCAACCCACACGCGTGGAGATGTTATCGTGCATGTACCCATTGACTCTAAGACTCTGGGATGGAAAAAGTTGGCGGTGATTAGTAGGGCACCATAGCTCATAGCTCATCTTCCATAGCTCATCTTCCAACCCACACGCGTGGAGATGTTATCGTGCATGTACCCACTGACTCTAAGACTCTGGGATGGAAAAAGTTGGCGGTGATTAGTAGGGCACCATAGCTCATAGCTCATCTTCCATAGCTCATCTTCCATAGCTCATCTTCCAACCCACACGCGTGGAGATGTTATCGTGCATGTAGCCACTGACTCTGAGACTCTGGGATGGAAAAAGTTGGCGGTGATTGGTAGGGCAATTTTGAAGGTTTCCATAGCTCATCTTCCAACCCACACGCGTGGAGATGTTATCGTGCATGTACCCATTGACTCTAAGACTCTGGGATGGAAAAAGTTGGCGTTGAGCAGTAGGGCACCATAGCTCATAGCTCATCTTCCATAGCTCATCTTCCAACCCACACGCGTGGAGATGTTATCGTGCATGTACCCATTGACTCTGAGACTCTGGGATGGAAAAAGTTGGCGGTGATTAGTAGGGCACCATAGCTCATAGCTCATCTTCCAACCCACACGCGTGGAGATGTTATCGTGCATGTACCCATTGACTCTAAGACTCTGGGATGGAAAAAGTTGGCGGTGATTAGTAGGGTACCATAGCTCATAGCTCATCTTCCATAGCTCATCTTCCAACCCACACGCGTGGAGATGTTATCGTGCATGTACCCATTGACTCTGAGACTCTGGGATGGAAAAAGTTGGCGCTGATTAGTAGGGTACCATAGCTCATAGCTCATCTTCCATAGCTCATTTTCCAACCCACACGCGTGGAGATGTTATCGTGCATGTACCTATTGACTCTAAGACTCTGGGATGGAAAAAGTTGGCGGTGATTAGTAGGGCACCATAGCTCATAGCTGATCTTCCATAGCTCATCTTCCAACCCACACGCGTGGAGATGTTATCGTGCATGTACCTATTGACTCCAAGACTCTCGGATGGAAAAAGTTGGCCGTGGTCAGTAGGGCAATTTTGAAGGTTTCCATAGCTCATCTTCCAACCCACACGCGTGGAGATGTTATCGTGCATGTACCCATTGACTCTAAGACTCTGGGATGGAAAAAGTTGGCTGTGATTAGTAGGGCACCATAGCTCATAGCTCATCTTCCATAACTCATCTTCCAACCCACACGCGTGGAGATGTTATCGTGCATGTACCTATTGACTCTAAGACTCTGGGATGGAAAAAGTTGGCGGTGATTAGTAGGGCAATTTTGAAGGTTTCCATAGCTCATCTTCCAACCCACACGCGTGGAGATGTTATCGTGCATGTACCCATTGACTCTGAGACTCTGGGATGGAAAAAGTTGGCGTTGAGTAGTAGGGCACCATAGCTCATAGCTCATCTTCCATAGCTCATCTTCCAACCCACACGCGTGGAGATGTTATCGTGCATGTACCCATTGACTTTGAGACTCTGGGATGGAAAAAGTTGGCGGTGATTAGTAGGGCACCATAGCTCATAGCTTATCTTCCATAGCTCATCTTCCAACCCACACGCGTGGAGATGTTATCGTGCATGTGCCTATTGACTCTGAGACTCTGGGATGGAAAAAGTTGGCGGTGATTAGTAGGGCAATTTTGAAGGTTTCCATAGCTCATCTTCCAACCCACACGCGTGGAGATGTTATCGTGCATGTACCTATTGACTCTAAGACTCTCGGATGGAAAAAGTTGGCCGTGGTCAGTAGGGCAATTTTGAAGGTTTCCATAGCTCATCTTCCAACCCACACGCGTGGAGATGTTATCGTGCATGTACCTATTGACTCTAAGACTCTCGGATGGAAAAAGTTGGCGGTGATTAGTAGGGCACCATAGCTCATAGCTCATCTTCCATAGCTCATCTTCCAACCCACACGCGTGGAGATGTTATCGTGCATGTAGCCACTGACTCTAAGACTCTGGGATGGAAAAAGTTGGCGGTGATTAGTAGAGTACCATAGCTCATAGCTCATCTTCCAACCCACACGCGTGGTGATGTTATCGTGCATGTACCCATTGACTCTGAGACTCTGGGATGGAAAAAGTTGGCGGTGATTAGTAGGGCACCATAGCTCATAGCTCATCTTCCATAGCTCATCTTCCAACCCACACGCGTGGAGATGTTATCGTGCATGTACCCATTGACTCTGAGACTCTCGGATGGAAAAATTGGCCGTGGTCAGTAGGGCAATTTTGAACGCTTCCATAGCTCATCTTCCAACCCACACGCGTGGAGATGTTATCGTGCATGTACCCATTGACTCTAAGACTCTGGGATGGAAAAAGTTGGCGGTGATTAGTAGGGCACCATAGCTCATAGCTCATCTTCCATAGCTCATCTTCCAACCCACACGCGTGGAGATGTTATCGTGCATGTAGCCACTGACTCTAAGACTCTGGGATGGAAAAAGTTGGCGGTGATTAGTAGGGCACCATAGCTCATAGCTCATCTTCCAACCCACACGGGTGGTGATGTTATCGTGCATGTACCCATTGACTCTGAGACTCTGGGATGGAAAAAGTTGGCGGTGATTAGTAGGGCACCATAGCTCTTAGCTCATCTTCCATAGCTCATCTTCCAACCCACACGCGTGGAGATGTTATCGTGCATGTACCCATTGACTCTGAGACTCTCGGATGGAAAAAGTTGGCCGTGGTCAGTAGGGCAATTTTGAAGGTTTCCATAGCTCATCTTCCAACCCACACGCGTGGAGATGTTATCGTGCATGTACCTATTGACTCTAAGACTCTCGGATGGAAAAAGTTGGCCGTGGTCAGTAGGGCAATTTTGAAGGTTTCCATAGCTCATCTTCCAACCCACACGCGTGGAGATATTATCGTGCATGTACCTATTGACTCTAAGACTCTCGGATGGAAAAAGTTGGCCGTGGTCAGTAGGGCAATTTTGAAGGTTTCCATAGCTCATCTTCCAACCCACACGCGTGGAGATGTTATCGTGCATGTACCCATTGACTCTAAGACTCTGGGATGGAAAAAGTTGGCGGTGATTAGTAGGGCACCATAGCTCATAGCTCATCTTCCATAACTCATCTTCCAACCCACACGCGTGGAGATGTTATCGTGCATGTACCTATTGACTCTAAGACTCTGGGATGGAAAAAGTTGGCCGTGGTCAGTAGGGCAATTTTGAAGGTTTCCATAGCTCATCTTCCAACCCACACGCGTGGAGATGTTATCGTGCATGTACCTATTGACTCTAAGACTCTCGGATGGAAAAAGTTGGCCGTGGTCAGTAGGGCAATTTTGAAGGTTTCCATAGCTCATCTTCCAACCCCCACGCGTGGAGATGTTATCGTGCATGTACCTATTGACTCTAAGACTCTCGGATGGAAAAAGTTGGCGGTGATTAGTAGGGCACCATAGCTCATAGCTCATCTTCCATAGCTCATCTTCCAACCCACACGGGTGGTGATGTTATCGTGCATGCACCCATTGACTCTGAGACTCTGGGATGGAAAAAGTTGGCCGTGGTCAGTAGGGCAATTTTTAAGGTTTCCATAGCTCATCTTCCAACCCACACGCGTGGAGATGTTATCGTGCATGTACCCATTGACTCTAAGACTCTGGGATGGAAAAAGTTGGCGGTGATTAGTAGGGCACCATAGCTCATAGCTCATCTTCCATAGCTCATTTTCCAACCCACACGCGTGGAGATGTTTTCGTGCATGTACCCATTTACTCTGAGACTCTGGGATGGAAAAAGTTGGCGGTGATTAGTAGGGCACCATAGCTCATAGCTCATCTTCCATAGCTCATCTTCCAACCCACACGCGTGGAGATGTTATCGTGCATGTACCCATTGACTCTGAGACTCTGGGATGGAAAAAGTTGGCGGTGGTCAGTAGGGCAATTTTGAACGCTTCCATAGCTCATCTTCCAATCCACACGGGCGGTGATGTTATCGTGCATGTACCCATTGACTCTGAGACTCTGGGATGGCAAAAGTTGGCGGTGATTAGTAGGGCACCATAGCTCATAGCTCATCTTCCAACCCACACGGGTGGTGATGTTATCGTGCATGTACCCATTGACTCTGAGACTCTGGGATGGAAAAAGTTGGCGGTGATTAGTAGGGCACCATAGCTCATAGCTCATCTTCCATAGCTCATCTTCCAACCCACACGCGTGGAGATATTATCGTGCATGTACCCATTGACTCTGAGACTCTGGGATGGAAAAAGTTGGCGGTGATTAGTAGGGCAATTTTGAAGGTTTCCATAGCTCATCTTCCAACCCACACGCGTGGAGATGTTATCGTGCATGTACCCATTGACTCTGAGACTCTGGGATGGAAAAAGTTGGCGGTGATTAGTAGGGCAATTTTGAAGGTTTCCATAGCTCATCTTCCAACCCACACGCGTGGAGATGTTATCGTGCATGTACCCATTGACTCTAAGACTCTGGGATGGAAAAAGTTGGCGGTGATTAGTAGGGCACCATAGCTCATAGCTCATCTTCCATAGCTCATCTTCCAACCCACACGCGTGGAGATGTTATCGTGCATGTAGCCACTGACTCTAAGACTCTGGGATGGAAAAAGTTGGCGGTGATTAGTAGGGCAATTTTGAAGGTTTCCATAGCTCATCTTCCAACCCACACGCGTGGAGATATTATCGTGCATGTACCCATTGACTCTAAGACTCTGGGATGGAAAAAGTTGGCGGTGGTCAGTAGGGCAATTTTGAACGCTTGCATAGCTCATCTTTCAATCCACACGGGCGGTGATGTTATCGTGCATGTACCCATTGACTCTGAGACTCTGGGATGGAAAAAGTTGGCGGTGATTAGTAGGGCAATTTTGAAGGTTTCCATAGCTCATCTTCCAACCCACACGCGTGGAGATATTATCGTGCATGTACCCATTGACTCTAAGACTCTGGGATGGAAAAAGTTGGCGGTGGTCAGTAGGGCAATTTTGAACGCTTCCATAGCTCATCTTCCAATCCACACGGGCGGTGATGTTATCGTGCATGTACCCATTGACTCTGAGACTCTGGGATGGAAAAAGTTGGCGGTGGTCAGTAGGGCAATTTTGAACGCTTCCATAGCTCATCTTCCAATCCACACGGGCGGTGATGTTATCGTGCATGTACCCATTGACTCTGAGACTCTGGGATGGAAAAAGTTGGCGGTGATTAGTAGGGCAATTTTGAACGCTTGCATAGCTCATCTTTCAATCCACACGGGCGGTGATGTTATCGTGCATGTACCCATTGACTCTGAGACTCTGGGATGGAAAAATTTGGCGGTGATTAGTAGGGCAATTTTGAAGGTTTCCATAGCTCATCTTCCAACCCACACGCGTGGAGATATTATCGTGCAGTTACCCATTGACTCTAAGACTCTGGGATGGAAAAAGTTGGCGGTGGTCAGTAGGGCAATTTTGAACGCTTGCATAGCTCATCTTTCAATCCACACGGGCGGTGATGTTATCGTGCATGTACCCATTGACCCTGAGACTCTGGGATGGAAAAAGTTGGCGGTGGTCAGTAGGGCAATTTTGAACGCTTCCATAGCTCATCTTCCAATCCACACGGGCGGTGATGTTATCGTGCATGTACCCATTGACTCTGAGACTCTGGGATGGAAAAAGTTGGCGGTGATTAGTAGGGCAATTTTGAAGGTTTCCATAGCTCATCTTCCAACCCACACGCGTGGAGATGTTATCGTGCATGTACCCATTGACTCTAAGACTCTGGGATGGAAAAAGTTGGCGGTGATTAGTAGGGCACCATAGCTCATAGCTCATATTCCATAGCTCATCTTCCAACCCACACGCGTGGAGATGTTATCGTGCATGTACCCATTGACTCTGTGACTCTGGGATGGAAAAAGTTGGCGGTGATTAGTAGGGCAATTTTGAAGGTTTCCATAGCTCATCTTCCAACCCACACGCGTGGAGATGTTATCGTGCATGTACCCATTGACTCTAAGACTCTGGGATGGAAAAAGTTGGCGGTGAGTAGTAGGGCACCATAGCTCATAGCTCATCTTCCATAGCTCATCTTCCAACCCACACGCGTGGAGATGTTATCGTGCATGTACCCATTGACTCTGAGACTCTGGGATGGAAAAAGTTGGCGTTGAGTAGTAGGGCACCATAGCTCATAGCTCATCTTCCATAGCTCATCTTCCAACCCACACGCGTGGAGATGTTATCGTGCATGTACCCATTGACTCTGAGACTCTGGGATGGAAAAAGTTGGCGGTGATTAGTAGGGCAATTTTGAAGGTTTCCATAGCTCATCTTCCAACCCACACGCGTGGAGATGTTATCGTGCATGTACCCATTGACTCTGAGACTCTGGGATGGAAAAAGTTGGCGGTGATTAGTAGGGCAATTTTGAAGGTTTCCATAGCTCATCTTCCAACCCACACGCGTGGAGATGTTATCGTGCATGTACCCATTGACTCTAAGACTCTGGGATGGAAAAAGTTGGCGGTGATTAGTAGGGCACCATAGCTCATAGCTCATCTTCCATAGCTCATCTTCCAACCCACACGCGTGGAGATGTTATCGTGCATGTACCCATTGACTCTGAGACTCTGGGATGGAAAAAGTTGGCGTTGAGTAGTAGGGCACCATAGCTCATAGCTCATCTTCCATAGCTCATCTTCCAACCCACACGCGTGGAGATGTTATCGTGCATGTACCCATTGACTCTAAGACTCTGGGATGGAAAAAGTTGGCGGTGATTAGTAGGGCACCATAGCTCATAGCTCATCTTCCATAGCTCATTTTCCAACCCACACGCGTGGAGATGTTTTCGTGCATGTACCCATTGACTCTGAGACTCTGGGATGGAAAAAGTTGGCGGTGATTAGTAGGGCAATTTTGAAGGTTTCCATAGCTCATCTTCCAACCCACACGCGTGGAGATGTTATCGTGCATGTACCCATTGACTCTAAGACTCTGGGATGGAAAAAGTTGGCGGTGATTAGTAGGGCACCATAGCTCATAGCTCATCTTCCATAGCTCATCTTCCAACCCACACGCGTGGAGATGTTATCGTGCATGTACCCATTGACTCTGAGACTCTGGGATGGAAAAAGTTGGCGGTGATTAGTAGGGCAATTTTGAAGGTTTCCATGGCTCGTCTTCCAACCCACACGCGTGGAGATGTTATCGTGCATGTACCCATTGACTCTGAGACTCTGGGATGGAAAAAGTTGGCGGTGGTCAGCAGGGCAATTTTTAAGGTTTCCATAGCTCATCTTCCAACCCACACGGGTGGTGATGTTATCGTGCATGTACCCATTGACTCTGAGACTCTGGGATGGCAAAAGTTGGCGGTGATTAGTAGGGCACCATAGCTCATAGCTCATCTTCCATAGCTAATCTTCCAACCCACACGCGTGGAGATGTTATCGTGCATGTACCTATTGACTCTAAGACTCTCGGATGGAAAAAGTTGGCCGTGGTCAGTAGGGCAATTTTGAAGGTTTCCATAGCTCATCTTCCAACCCACACGCGTGGAGATGTTATCGTGCATGTACCTATTGACTCTAAGACTCTCGGATGGAAAAAGTTGGCCGTGGTCAGTAGGGCAATTTTTAAGGTTTCCATAGCTCATCTTCCAACCCACACGCGTGGAGATATTATCGTGCATGTACCTATTGACTATAAGACTCTCGGATGGAAAAAGTTGGCCATGGTCAGTAGGGCAATTTTGAAGGTTTCCATAGCTCATCTTCCAACCCACACGGGTGGTGATGTTATCGTGCATGTACCCATTGACTCTGAGACTCTGGGATGGAAAAAGTTGGCGGTGATTAGGAGGGCACCATAGCTCATAGCTTATCTTCCATAGCTCATCTTCCAACCCACACGCGTGGAGATGTTATCGTGCATGTACCCATTGACTCTAAGACTCTGGGATGGAAAAAGTTAGCGGTGATTAGTATGGCACCATAGCTCATAGCTCATCTTCCATAGCTCATCTTCCAACCCACACGCGTGGAGATGTTATCGTGCATGTACCTATTGACTCTAAGACTCTGGGATGGAAAAAGTTGGCGGTGGTCAGCAGGGCAATTTTTAAGGTTTCCATAGCTCATCTTCCAACCCACACGCGTGGAGATGTTATCGTGCATGTACCCATTGACTCTAAGACTCTGGGATGGAAAAAGTTGGCGGTGGTCAGCAGGGCAATTTTTAAGGTTTCCATAGCTCATCTTCCAACCCACACGGGTGGTGATGTTATCGTGCATGTACCCATTGACTCTGAGACTCTGGGATGGAAAAAGTTGGCGGTGATTAGGAGGGCACCATAGCTCATAGCTTATCTTCCATAGCTCATCTTCCAACCCACACGCGTGGAGATGTTATCGTGCATGTACCTATTGACTCTAAGACTCTCGGATGGAAAAAGTTGGCGTTGAGTAGTAGGGCACCATAGCTCATAGCTCATCTTCCATAGCTCATCTTCCAACCCACACGCGTGGAGATGTTATCGTGCATGTACCCACTGACTCTAAGACTCTGGGATGGAAAAAGTTGGCGTTGAGTAGTAGGGCACCATAGCTCATAGCTCATCTTCCATAGCTCATCTTCCAACCCACACGCGTGGAGATGTTATCGTGCATGTACCCATTGACTCTAAGACTCTGGGATGGAAAAAGTTGGCGGTGATTAGTAGGGCAATTTTGAAGGTTTCCATAGCTCATCTTCCAACCCACACGCGTGGAGATGTTATCGTGCATGTACCCATTGACTCTAGTGATTAGTAGGGCACCATAGCTCATAGCTCATCTTCCATAGCTCATCTTCCAACCCACACGCGTGGAGATGTTATCGTGCATGTACCCATTGACTCTGAGACTCTGGGATGGAAAAAGTTGGCGGTGATTAGTAGGGCAATTTTGAAGGTTTCCATGGCTCATCTTCCAACCCACACGCGTGGAGATGTTATCGTGCATGTACCCATTGACTCTGAGACTCTGGGATGGAAAAAGTTGGCGGTGGTCAGCAGGGCAATTTTTAAGGTTTCCATAGCTCATCTTCCAACCCACACGCGTGGAGATGTTATCGTGCATGTACCCACTGACTCTAAGACTCTGGGATGGAAAAAGTTGGCGTTGAGTAGTAGGGCACCATAGCTCATAGCTCATCTTCCATAGCTCATCTTCCAACCCACACGCGTGGAGATGTTATCGTGCATGTACCCACTGACTCTAAGACTCTGGGATGGAAAAAGTTGGCGTTGAGTAGTAGGGCACCATAGCTCATAGCTCATCTTCCATAGCTCATTTTCCAACCCACACGCGTGGAGATGTTTTCGTGCATGTACCCATTGACTCTGAGACTCTGGGATGGAAAAAGTTGGCGGTGATTAGTAGGGCAATTTTGAAGGTTTCCATAGCTCATCTTCCAACCCACACGCGTGGAGATGTTATCGTGCATGTACCCATTGACTCTAGTGATTAGTAGGGCACCATAGCTCATAGCTCATCTTCCATAGCTCATCTTCCAACCCACACGCGTGGAGATGTTATCGTGCATGTACCCATTGACTCTGAGACTCTGGGATGGAAAAAGTTGGCGGTGATTAGTAGGGCAATTTTGAAGGTTTCCATGGCTCATCTTCCAACCCACACGCGTGGAGATGTTATCGTGCATGTACCCATTGACTCTGAGACTCTGGGATGGAAAAAGTTGGCGGTGGTCAGCAGGGCAATTTTTAAGGTTTCCATAGCTCATCTTCCAACCCACACGGGTGGTGATGTTATCGTGCATGTACCCATTGACTCTGAGACTCTGGGATGGCAAAAGTTGGCGGTGATTAGTAGGGCACCATAGCTCATAGCTCATCTTCCATAGCTCATCTTCCAACCCACACGCGTGGAGATGTTATCGTGCATGTACCTATTGACTCTAAGACTCTCGGATGGAAAAAGTTGGCCGTGGTCAGTAGGGCAATTTTGAAGGTTTCCATAGCTCATCTTCCAACCCACACGCGTGGAGATGTTATCGTGCATGTACCTATTGACTCTAAGACTCTCGGATGGAAAAAGTTGGCCGTGGTCAGTAGGGCAATTTTTAAGGTTTCCATAGCTCATCTTCCAACCCACACGCGTGGAGATGTTATCGTGCATGTACCCATTGACTCTAAGACTCTGGGATGGAAAAAGTTGGCGGTGATTAGTAGGGCACCATAGCTCATAGCTCATCTTCCATAGCTCATCTTCCAACCCACACGCGTGGAGATGTTATCGTGCATGTACCCATTGACTCTAAGACTCTGGGATGGAAAAAGTTAGCGGTGATTAGTATGGCACCATAGCTCATAGCTCATCTTCCATAGCTCATCTTCCAACCCACACGCGTGGAGATGTTATCGTGCATGTACCTATTGACTCTAAGACTCTGGGATGGAAAAAGTTGGCGGTGGTCAGCAGGGCAATTTTTAAGGTTTCCATAGCTCATCTTCCAACCCACACGCGTGGAGATGTTATCGTGCATGTACCCATTGACTCTAAGACTCTGGGATGGAAAAAGTTGGCGGTGGTCAGCAGGGCAATTTTTAAGGTTTCCATAGCTCATCTTCCAACCCACACGGGTGATGATGTTATCGTGCATGTACCCATTGACTCTGAGACTCTGGGATGGAAAAAGTTGGCGGTGATTAGGAGGGCACCATAGCTCATAGCTTATCTTCCATAGCTCATCTTCCAACCCACACGCGTGGAGATGTTATCGTGCATGTACAAACTGACTCTAAGACTCTGGGATGGAAAAAGTTGGCGGTGATTAGTAGGGCACCATAGCTCATAGCTCATCTTCCATAGCTCATCTTCCAACCCACACGCGTGGAGATGTTATCGTGCATGTACCCACTGACTCTAAGACTCTGGGATGGAAAAAGTTGGCGGTGATTAGTAGGGCACCATAGCTCATAGCTCATCTTCCATAGCTCATCTTCCAACCCACACGCGTGGAGATGTTATCGTGCATGTACCCACTGACTCTAAGACTCTGGGATGGAAAAAGTTGGCGGTGATTAGTAGGGCACCATAGCTCATAGCTCATCTTCCATAGCTCATCTTCCAACCCACACGCGTGGAGATGTTATCGTGCATGTAGCCACTGACTCTGAGACTCTGGGATGGAAAAAGTTGGCGGTGATTAGTAGGGCAATTTTGAAGGTTTCCATAGCTCATCTTCCAACCCACACGCGTGGAGATGTTATCGTGCATGTACCCATTGACTCTAAGACTCTGGGATGGAAAAAGTTGGCGGTGATTAGTAGGGCACCATAGCTCATAGCTCATCTTCCATAGCTCATCTTCCAACCCACACGCGTGGAGATGTTATCGTGCATGTACCTATTGACTCTAAGACTCTGGGATGGAAAAAGTTGGCGGTGGTCAGCAGGGCAATTCTTAAGGTTTCCATAGCTCATCTTCCAACCCACACGGGTGGTGATGTTATCGTGCATGTACCCATTGACTCTGAGACTCTGGGATGGCAAAAGTTGGCGGTGATTAGTAGGGCACCATAGCTCAAAGCTCATCTTCCATAGCTCATCTTCCAACCCACACGCGTGGAGATGTTATCGTGCATGTAGCCACTGACTCTGAGACTCTGGGATGGAAAAAGTTGGCGGTGATTAGTAGGGCAATTTTGAAGGTTTCCATAGCTCATCTTCCAACCCACACGGGTGGTGATGTTATCGTGCATGTACCCATTGACTCTGAGACTCTGGGATGGAAAAAGTTGGCGGTGATTAGTAGGGCACCATAGCTCATAGCTCATCTTCCATAGCTCATCTTCCAACCCACACGCGTGGAGATGTTATCGTGCATGTACCCATTGACTCTGAGAATCTGGGATGGAAAAAGTTGGCGGTGATTAGTAGGGTACCATAGCTCATAGCTCATCTTCCATAGCTCATCTTCCAATCCACACGGGCGGTGATGTTATCGTGCATGTACCTATTGACTCTGAGACTCTGGGATGGAAAAGTTGGCGTTGAGTAGTAGGGCAATTTTGAAGGTTTCCATAGCTCATCTTCCAACCCACACGCGTGGAGATGTTATCGTGCATGTACCCACTGACTCTAAGACTCTGGGATGGAAAAAGTTGGCGGTGATTAGTAGGGCAATTTTGAAGGTTTCCATAGCTCATCTTCCAACCCACACGCGTGGAGATATTATCGTGCATGTACCCACTGACTCTAAGACTCTGGGATGGAAAAAGTTGGCGGTGATTAGTAGGGCACCATAGCTCATAGCTCATCTTCCATAGCTCATTTTCCAACCCACACGCGTGGAGATGTTATCGTGCATGTACCCATTGACTCTAAGACTCTGGGATGGAAAAAGTTGGCGGTGATTAGTAGGGCACCATAGCTCATAGCTCATCTTCCATAGCTCATTTTCCATAGCTTATCTTCCAACCCACACGCGTGGAGATGTTATCGTGCATGTACCCATTGACTCTGAGACTCTGGGATGGAAAAAGTTGGCGTTGAGTAGTAGGGCACCATAGCTCATAGCTCATCTTCCATAGCTCATCTTCCAACCCACACGCGTGGAGATGTTATCGTGCATGTACCCATTGACTCTGAGACTCTGGGATGGAAAAGTTGGCGTTGAGTAGTAGGGCACCATAGCTCATAGCTCATCTTCAATAGCTCATTTTCCAACCCACACGCGTGGAGATGTTATCGTGCATGTACCCATTGACTATGAGACTCTGGGATGGCAAAAGTTGGCGGTGATTAGTAGGGCACCATAGCTCAAAGCTCATCTTCCATAGCTCATTTCCAACCCACACGCGTGGAGATGTTATCGTGCATGTACCCATTGACTCTGAGACTCTGGGATGGAAAAAGTTGGCGGTGATTAGTAGGGCACCATAGCTCATAGCTCATCTTCAATAGCTCATTTTCCAACCCACACGCGTGGAGATGTTTTCGTGCATGTACCCATTGACTCTGAGACTCTGGGATGGAAAAAGTTGGCGGTGATTAGTAGGGCACCATAGCTCATAGCTCATCTTCCAACCCACACGCGTGGAGATGTTATCGTGCATGTACCCATTGACTCTGAGACTCTGGGATGGAAAAAGTTGGCCGTGGTCAGTAGGGCAATTTTGAAGGTTTCCATAGCTCATCTTCCAACCCACACGCGTGGAGATGTTATCGTGCATGTACCTATTGACTCTAAGAATCTGGGATGGAAAAGTTGGCCGTGGTCAGTAGGGCAATTTTGAAGGTTTCCATAGCTCATCTTCCAACCCACACGCGTGGAGATATTATCGTGCATGTACCCATTGACTCTGAGACTCTGGGATGGAAAAAGTTGGCGGTGATTAGTAGGGCAATTTTGAAGGTTTCCATAGCTCATCTTCCAACCCACACGCGTGGAGATGTTATCGTGCATGTACCCATTGACTCTGAGACTCTGGGATGGAAAAAGTTGGCGGTGATTAGTAGGGCACCATAGCTCATCTTTCATAGCTCATCTTCCAACCCACACGCGTGGAGATGTTATCGTGCATGTACCCATTGACTCTAAGACTCTGGGATGGAAAAAGTTGGCGGTGATTAGTAGGGCACCATAGCTCATAGCTCATCTTCCATAGCTCATCTTCCAACCCACACGCGTGGAGATGTTATCGTGCATGTACCTATTGACTCTAAGACTCTGGGATGGAAAAAGTTGGCGGTGATTAGTAGGGGCAATTTTGAAGGTTTCCATAGCTCATCTTCCAACCCACACGCGTGGAGATGTTATCGTGCATGTACCTATTGACTCTAAGACTCTGGGATGGAAAAAGTTGGCCGTGGTCAGTAGGGCAATTTTGAAGGTTTCCATAGCTCATCTTCCAACCCACACGCGTGGAGATGTTATCGTGCATGTACCTATTGACTCTAAGAATCTGGGATGGAAAAAGTTGGCCGTGGTCAGTAGGGCAATTTTGAAGGTTTCCATAGCTCATCTTCCAACCCACACGCGTGGATGATAATTATCGTGCATGTACCCATTGACTCTGAGACTCTGGGATGGAAAAAGTTGGCGGTGATTAGTAGGGCAATTTGAAGGTTTCCATAGCTCATCTTCCAACCACACGCGTGGAGGATGTTATCGTGCATGTACCCATTGACTCTAAGACTCTGGATGGAAAAAGTTGGCGGTGATTAGTAGGGCACCATAGCTCATAGCTCATCTTCCATAGCTCATCTTCCATAGCTCATCTTCCAACCCACACGCGTGGAGATGTTATCGTGCATGTACCCATTGACTCTGAGACTCTGGGATGGAAAAAGTTGGCGGTATTAGTAGGGCAATTTTGAAGGTTTCCATAGCTCATCTTCCAACCCACACGCGTGGAGATGTTATCGTGCATGTACCCATTGACTCTGAGACTCTGGGATGGAAAAGTTGGCGGTGATTAGTAGGGCACCATAGCTCATAGCTCATCTTCCATAGCTCATCTTCCAACCCCACGCGTGGAGATTGTATCGTGCATGTAGCCACTGACTCTAAGACTCTGGGATGGAAAAAGTAGGCGGTGATTAGTAGGGCACCATAGCTCATAGCTCATCTTCCAACCCACACGCGTGGAGATGTTATCGTGCATGTACCTATTGACTCTAAGACTCTGGGATGGAAAAAGTTGGCGGTGATTAGTAGGGCAATTTTGAAGGTTTCCATAGCTCATCTTCCAACCCACACGCGTGGAGATGTTATCGTGCATGTACCCATTGACTCTAAGACTCTGGGATGGAAAAAGTTGGCGGTGATTAGTAGGGCACCATAGCTCATAGCTCATCTTCCATAGCTCATCTTCCATAGCTCATCTCCAACCCACACGCGTGAGATGTTATCGTGCATGTACCCATTGACTCTGAGACTCTGGGATGGCAAAAGTTGGCGGTGATTAGTAGGGCACCATAGCTCAAAGCTCATCTTCCATAGCTCATTTCCAAACCCACACGCGTGGAGATGTTATCGTGCATGTACCTATTGACTCTAAGACTCTGGGATGGAAAAAGTTGGCGGTGATTAGTAGGGCAATTTTGAAGGTTTCCATAGCTCATCTTCCAACCCACACGCGTGGAGATGTTATCGTGCATGTACCTATTGACTCTAAGACTCTGGGATGGAAAAAGTTGGCCGTGGTCAGTAGGGCAATATTGAAGGTTTCCATAGCTCATCTTCCAACCCACACGCGTGGAGATGTTATCGTGCATGTACCTATTGACTCTAAGAATCTGGGATGGAAAAAGTGGCCGTGGTCAGTAGGGCAATTTTGAAGGTTCCATAGCTCATCTTCCAACCCACACGCGTGGAGATATTATCGTGCATGTACCCATTGACTCTGAGACTCTGGGATGGAAAAAGTTGGCGGTGATTAGTAGGGCAATTTTGAAGGTTTCCATAGCTCATCTTCCAACCCACACGCGTGGAGATGTTATCGTGCATGTACCCATTGACTCTAAGACTCTGGGATGGAAAAGTTGGCGGTGATTAGTAGGGCACCATAGCTCATAGCTCATCTTCCATAGCTCATCTTCCATAGCTCATCTTCCATAGCTCATCTTCCACCCACACGCGTGGAGATGTTATCGTGGCATGTACCCATTGACTCTGAGAATCTGGGATGGAAAAAGTTGGCCGTGGTCAGTAGGGCAATTTTGAAGGTTTCCATAGCTCATCTCCAACCCACACGCGTGGAGATATTATCGTGCATGTACCCATTGACTCTGAGACTCTGGGATGGAAAAAGTTTGGCGGTGATTAGTAGGGCAATTTTGAAGGTTTCCATAGCTCATCTTCCAACCCACACGCGTGGAGATGTTATCGTGCATGTACCCATTGACTCTGAGGACTCTGGGATGGAAAAAGTTGGCGGTGATTAGTAGGGCACCATAGCTCATAGCTCATCTTCCATAGCTCATCTTCCAACCCACACGCGTGGAGATGTTATCGTGCATGTAGCCACTGACTCTAAGACTCTGGGATGGAAAAAGTTGGCGGTGATTAGTAGGGCACCATAGCTCATAGCTCATCTTCCAACCCACAACGCGTGGAGATGTTATCGTGCATGTACCTATTGACTCTAAGACTCTGGGATGGAAAAATTGGCGGTGATTAGTAGGGCAATTTTGAAGGTTTCCATAGCTCATCTTCCAACCCACACGCGTGAGATATTATCGTGCATGTACCCATTGACTCTGAGACTCTGGGATGGAAAAAGTTGGCGGTGATTAGTAGGGC
Organism: Eristalis arbustorum; assembly: GCA_916610145.1. NCBI lineage: Eukaryota > Metazoa > Arthropoda > Insecta > Diptera > Syrphidae > Eristalis > Eristalis arbustorum. Next base: position 106,262 of record CAKAIZ010000118.1, on the reverse strand, counting down.
AATTTTGAAGGTTTCCATAGCTCATCTTCCAACCCACACGCGTGGAGATGTTATCGTGCATGTACCCATAGACTCTAAGACTCTGGGATGGAAAAAGTTGGCGGTGATTAGTAGGGCACCATAGCTCATAACTCATCTTCCATAGCTCATCTTCATAGCTCATCTTCCAACCCACACGCGTGGAGATGTTATCGTGCATGTACCCATTGACTCTGAGACTCGGGCACCATAGCTCAAAGCTCATCTTCCATAGCTCATTTTCCAACCCACACGCGTGGAGATGTTATCGTGCATGTACCCATTGACTCTGAGACTCTGGGATGGAAAAGTTGGCGGTGATTAGTAGGGCACCATAGCTCATAGCTCATCTTCCATAGCTCATTTTCCAACCCACACGCGTGGAGATGTTTTCGTGCATGTACCCATTGACTCTGAGACTCTGGGATGGAAAAAGTTGGCGGTGATTAGTAGGGCAATTTTGAAGGTTTCCATAGCTCATCTTCCAACCCACACGCGTGGAGATGTTATCGTGCATGTACCCACTGACTCTAAGACTCTGGGATGGAAAAGTTGGCGGTGATTAGTAGGGCACCATCGCTCATAGCTCATCTTCCATAGCTCATCTTCCAACCCACACGCGTGGAGATGTTATCGTGCATGTACCCATTGACTCTGAGACTCTGGGATGGAAACGCGTGGAGATGTTATCGTGCATGTACCCATTGACTCTAAGACTCTGGGATGGAAAAAGTTGGCGGTGATTAGTAGGGCACCATAGCTCATAGCTCATCTTCCATAGCTCATCTTCCAACCCACACGGGTGGTGATGTTATCGTGGCATGTACCCATGACTCTGAGACTCTGGGATGGCAAAAGTTGGCGGTGATTAGTAGGCACCATAGCTCATAGCTCATCTTCCATAGCTCATCTTCCATAGCTCATCTTCCATAGCTCATCTTCCAACCCACACGCGTGGAGATGTTATCGTGCATGTACCCACTGACTCTAAGACTCTGGGATGGAAAAAGTTGGCGGTGATTAGTAGGGCAATTTTGAATGTTTCCATAGCTCATCTTCCACACACACGCGTGGAGATGTTATCGTGCATGTACCCACTGACTCTAAGACTCTGGGATGGGAAAAAGTTGGCGGTGATTAGTAGGGCACCATAGCTCATAGCTCATCTTCCATAGCTCATCTTCCAACCACACACGCGTGGAGATGTTATCGTGCATGTAGCCACTGACTCTAAGACTCTGCGATGGAAAAAGTTGGCGGTGATTAGTAGGGCAATTTTGAAGGTTTCCATAGCTCATCTTCCAACCCACACGCCGTGGAGATATTATCGTGCATGTACCATTGACTCTAAGACTCTGGATGGAAAAAGTTGGCGGTGGTCAGCAGGGCAATTTTTAAGGTTTCCATAGCTCATCTTCCAACCCACACGGGTGGTGATGTTATCGTGCATGTACCCATTGACTCTGAGGACTCTGGATGGCAAAAGTTGGCGGTGATTAGTAGGGCACCATAGCTCAAAGCTCATCTTCCATAGCTCATCTTCCAACCACACGCGTGGAGATATTATCGTGCATGTACCCATTGACTCTGAGACTCTGGGATGGAAAAAGTTGGCGGTTATCAGTAGGGCAATTTTGAAGGTTTCCATAGCTCATCTTCCAACCCACACGCGTGGAGATGTTATCGTGCATGTACCCATTGACTCTAAGACTCTGGGATGGAAAAGTTGGCGGTGATTAGTAGGGCACCATAGCTCATAGCTCATCTTCCATAGCTCATCTTCCATAGCTCATCTTCCAACCCACACGCGTGGAGATGTTGTCGTGCATGTACCCATTGACTCTGAGACTCTGGGATGGAAAAAGTTGGCGGTGATTAGTAGGCAATTTTGGAGGTTTCCATAGCTCATCTTCAACCCACACGCGTGGAGATGTTATCGTGCATGTACCCATTGACTCTGAGACTCTGGGATGGAAAAAGTTGGCGGTGATTAGTAGGGCACCATAGCTCATAGCTCATCTTCCATAGCTCATCTTCCAACCCACACGCGTGGAGATGTTATCGTGCATGTAGCCACTGACTCTAAGACTCTGGGATGGAAAAAGTTGGCGGTGATTAGTAGGGCACCATAGCTCATAGCTCATCTTCCAACCCACACGCGTGGAGATGTTATCGTGCATGTACCTATTGACTCTAAGACTCTGGATGGAAAAAGTTGGCCGTGGTCAGTAGGGCAATTTTGAAGGTTTCCATAGCTCATCTTCCAACCCACACGCGTGGAGATATTATCGTGCATGTACCCATTGACTCTGAGACTCTGGGATGGAAAAGTTGGCGGTGATTAGTAGGGCACCATAGCTCATAGCTCATCTTCCATAGCTCATCTTCCAACCCACACGCGTGGAGATGTTATCGTGCATGTACCCATTGACTCTAAGACTCTGGGATGGAAAAAGTTGGCGGTGATTAGTAGGGCACCATAGCTCATAGCTCATCTTCCATAGCTCATCTTCCAACCCACACGCGTGGAGATGTTATCGTGCATGTACCCATTGACTCTGAGACTCTGGGATGGCAAAAGTTGGCGGTGATTAGTAGGGCACCATAGCTCAAAGCTCATCTTCCATAGCTCATTTTCCCAACCCACACGCGTGGAGATGTTATCGTGCATGTACCCATTGACTCTGAGACTCTGGGATGGAAAAAGTTGGCGGTGATTAGTAGGGCACCATAGCTCATAGCTCATCTTCCATAACTCATCTTCCAACCCACACGCGTGGAGATGTTATCGTGCATGTACCATTGACTCTGAGACTCTGGGATGGAAAAAGTTGGCGGTGATTAGTAGGGCAATTTTGAAGGTTTCCATAGCTCATCTTCCAACCCACACGCGTGGAGATGTTATCGTGCATGTACCCACTGACTCTAAGACTCTGGGATGGAAAAAGTTGGCGGTGATTAGTAGGGCACCATAGCTCATAGCTCATCTTCCATAGCTCATCTTCCAACCCACACGCGTGGAGTTGTTATCGTGCATGTACCCATTGACTCTGAGACTCTGGGATGGAAACGCGTGGAGATGTTATCGTGCATGTACCCATTGACTCTAAGACTCTGGGATGGAAAAAGTTGGCGGTGATTAGTAGGGCACCATAGCTCATAGCTCATCTTCCATAGCTCATCTTCCAACCCACACGCGTGGAGATATTATCGTGCAAGTACCCATTGACTCTAAGACTCTGGGATGGAAAAAGTTGGCGGTGGTCAGCAGGGCAATTTTTAAGGTTTCCATAGCTCATCTTCCAACCCACACGGGTGGTGATGTTATCGTGCATGTACCCATTGACTCTGAGACTCTGGGATGGCAAAAGTTGGCGGTGATTAGTAGGGCACCATAGCTCAAAGCTCATCTTCCATAGCTCATTTTCCAACCCACACGCGTAGAGACGTTATCGTGCATGTACCCATTGACTCTGAGACTCTGGGATGGAAAAAGTTGGCGGTGATAAGTAGGGCACCATAGCTCATAGCTCATCTTCCATAGCTCATTTTCCAACCCACACGCGTGGAGATGTTTTCGTGCATGTACCCACTGACTCTAAGACTCTGGGATGGAAAAAGTTGGCGGTGATTAGTAGGGCACCATAGCTCATAGCTCGTCTTCCAACCCACACGCGTGGAGATGTTATCGTGCATGTACCCATTGACTCTAAGACTCTGGGATGGAAAAAGTTGGCGGTGATTAGTAGGGCACCATAGCTCATAGCTTATCTTCCATAGCTCATCTTCCAACCCACACGCGTGGAGATGTTATCGTGCATGTACCCATTGACTCTGAGACTCTGGGATGAAAAAGTTGGCGGTGATTAGTAGGGCAATTTTGAAGGTTTCCATAGCTCATCTTCCAACCCACACGCGTGGAGATGTTATCGTGCATGTACCCATAGACTCTAAGACTCTGGGATGGAAAAAGTTGGCGGTGATTAGTAGGGCAATTTTGAAGGTTTCCATAGCTCATCTTCCAACCCACACGGGTGGTGATGTTATCGTGCATGTACCCATTGACTCTGAGACTCTGGGATGGAAAAAGTTGGCCGTGGTCAGTAGGGCAATTTTGAAGGTTTCCATAGATCATCTTCCAACCCACACGGGTGGTGATGTTATCGTGCATGTACCCATTGACTCTGAGACTCTGGGATGGAAAAAGTTGGCGGTGATTAGTAGGGCACCATAGCTCATAGCTCATCTTCCATAGCTCATCTTCCAACCCACACGCGTGGAGATGTTATCGTGCATGTACCCATTGACTCTAAGACTCTGGGATGGAAAAAGTTGGCGGTGGTCAGCAGGGCAATTTTTAAGGTTTCCATAGCTCATCTTCCAACCCACACGGGTGGTGATGTTATCGTGCATGTACCCATTGACTCTGAGACTCTGGGATGGAAAAAGTTGGCCGTGGTCAGTAGGGCAATTTTGAAGGTTTCCATAGCTCATCTTCCAACCCACACGCGTGGAGATATTATCGTGCATGTACCCATTGACTTCTAAGACTCTGGGATGGAAAAAGTTGGCGGTGATTAGTAGGGCACCATAGCTCATAGCTCATCTTCCAACCCACACGGGTGGTGATGTTATCGTGCATGTACCCATTGACTCTGAGACTCTGGGATGGAAAAAGTTGGCCGTGGTCAGTAGGGCAATTTGAAGGTTTCCATAGCTCATCTTCCAACCCACACGCGTGGAGATGTTATCGTGCATGTACCTATTGACTCTAAGACTCTGGGATGGAAAAGTTGGCGGTGATTAGTAGGGCACCATAGCTCATAGCTCATCTTCCATAGCTCATCTTCGTGCATGTACCTATTGACTCTAAGACTCTGGGATGGAAAAAGTTGGCCGTGGTCAGTAGGGCAATTTTGAAGGTTTCCATAGCTCATCTTCCAACCCACACGCGTGGAGATGTTATCGTGCATGTACCTATTGACTCTAAGAATCTGGGATGGAAAAAGTTGGCCGTGGTCAGTAGGGCAATTTTGAAGGTTTCCATAGCTCATCTTCCAACCCACACGCGTGGAGATGTTATCGTGCATGTAGCCACTGACTCTGAGACTCTGGGATGGAAAAAGTTGGCGGTGATTAGTGGGGCAATTTTGAAGGTTTCCATAGCTCATCTTCCAACCCCACACGCGTGGAGATGTTATCGTGCATGTACCCATTGACTCTAAGACTCTGGGATGGAAAAAGTTGGCGGTGATTAGTAGGGCACCATAGCTCATAGCTCATCTTCCATAGCTCATCTTCCAACCCACACGCGTGGAGATGTTATCGTGCATGTACCTATTGACTCTAAGACTCTGGGATGGAAAAAGTTGGCCGTGGTCAGTAGGGCAATTTTGAAGGTTTCCATAGCTCATCTTCCAACCCACACGCGTGGAGATGTTATCGTGCATGTACCTATTGACTCTAAGACTCTGGGATGGAAAAAGTTGGCGGTGATTAGTAGGGCACCATAGCTCATAGCTCATCTTCCATAGCTCATCTTCCAACCCACACGCGTGGAGATGTTATCGTGCATGTACCCATTGACTCTGAGACTCTGGGATGGAAAAAGTTGGCCGTGGTCAGTAGGGCAATTTTGAAGGTTTCCATAGATCATCTTCCAACCCACACGGGTGGTGATGTTATCGTGCATGTACCCATTGACTCTGAGACTCTGGATGGAAAAAGTTGGCGGTGATTAGTAGGGCACCATAGCTCATAGCTTATCTTCCATAGCTCATCTTCCAACCCACACGCGTGGAGATGTTATCGTGCATGTACCCATTGACTCTAAGACTCTGGGATGGAAAAGTTGGCGGTGGTCAGCAGGGCAATTTTTAAGGTTTCCATAGCTCATCTTCCAACCCACACGGGTGGTGATGTTATCGTGCATGTACCCATTGACTCTGAGACTCTGGGATGGAAAAAGTTGGCCGTGGTCAGTAGGGCAATTTTGAAGGTTTCCATAGCTCATCTTCCACCCACACGCGTGGAGAAATTATCGTGCATGTACCCATTGACTTCTAAGACTCTGGGATGGAAAAAGTTGGCGGTGATTAGTAGGGCACCATAGCTCATAGCTCATCTTCCATAGCTCATCTTCCAACCCACACGGGTGGTGATGTTATCGTGCATGTACCCATTGACTCTGAGGACTCTGGGATGGAAAAAGTTACCCGTGGTCAGTAGGGCAATTTTGAAGTTTCCATAGCTCATCTTCCAACCCACACGCGTGGAGATGTTATCGTGCATGTACCTATTGACTCTAAGACTCTGGGATGGAAAAAGTTGGCGGTGATTAGTAGGGCACCATAGCTCATAGCTCATCTTCCATAGCTCATCTTCCAACCCACACGCGTGGAGATGTTATCGTGCATGTACCTATTGACTCTAAGACTCTGGGATGGAAAAAGTTGGCCGTGGTCAGTAGGGCAATTTTGAAGGTTTCCATAGCTCATCTTCCAACCCACACGCGTGGAGATGTTATCGTGCATGTACCTATTGACTCTAAGAATCTGGGATGGAAAAAGTTGGCCCGTGGTCAGTAGGGCAATTTTGAAGGTTTCCATAGCTCATCTTCCAACCCACACGCGTGGAGATGTTATCGTGCATGTAGCCACTGACTCTGAGACTCTGGGATGGAAAAAGTTGGCGGTGATTAGTAGGGCAATTTTGAAGGTTTCCATAGCTCATCTTCCAACCCACACGCGTGGAGATGTTATCGTGCATGTACCCATTGACTCTAAGACTCTGGGATGGAAAAAGTTGGCGGTGATTAGTAGGGCACCATAGCTCATAGCTCATCTTCCATAGCTCATCTTCCAACCCACACGCGTGGAGATGTTATCGTGCATGTACCTATTGACTCTAAGACTCTGGGATGGAAAAAGTTGGCCGTGGTCAGTAGGGCAATTTTGAAGGTTTCCATAGCTCATCTTCCAACCCACACGCGTGGAGATGTTATCGTGCATGTACCTATTGACTCTAAGAATCTGGGATGGAAAAAGTTGGCCGTGGTCAGTAGGGCAATTTGGAAGGTTTCCATAGCTCATCTTCCAACCCACACGCGTGGAGATGTTATCGTGCATGTAGCCACTGACTCTGAGACTCTGGGATGGAAAAAGTTGGCGGTGATTAGTAGGGCAATTTTGAAGGTTTCCATAGCTCATCTTCCAACCCACACGCGTGGAGATGTTATCGTGCATGTACCCATTGACTCTAAGACACTGGGATGGAAAAAGTTGGCGGTGATTAGTAGGGCACCATAGCTCATAGCTCATCTTCCATAGCTCATCTTCCAACCCACACGCGTGGAGATGTTATCGTGCATGTACCTATTGACTCTGAGACTCTGGGATGGAAAAAGTTGGCCGTGGTCAGTAGGGCAATTTTGAAGGTTTCCATAGCTCATCTTCCAACCCACACGCGTGGAGATTGTTATCGTGCATGTAACCTATTGACTCTAAGACTCTGGATGGAAAAAGTTGGCGGTGATTAGTAGGGCACCATAGCTCATAGCTCATCTTCCATAGCTCATCTCCAACCCACACGCGTGGAGATGTTATCGTGCATGTACCCATTGACTCTGAGACTCTGGGATGGAAAAAGTTGGCGGTGGTCAGTAGGGCAATTTTGAACGCTTCCATAGCTCATCTTCCAATCCACACGGCGGTGATGTTATCGTGCATGTACCCATTGACTCTGAGACTCTGGATGGAAAAAGTTGGCGGTGATTAGTAGGGCACCATAGCTCATAGCTTATCTTCCATAGCTCATCTTCCAACCCACACGCGTGGAGATGTTATCGTGCATGTACCTATTGACTCTAAGACTCTCGGATGAAAAAGTTGGCGTTGAGTAGTAGGGCACCATAGCTCATAGCTCATCTTCCATAGCTCATCTTCCAACCCACACGCGTGGAGATGTTATCGTGCATGTACCCACTGACTCTAAGACTCTGGGATGGAAAAAGTTGGCGGTGATTAGTAGGGCACCATAGCTCATAGCTCATCTTCCATAGCTCATCTTCCAACCCACACGCGTGGAGATGTTATCGTGCATGTACCCACTGACTCTAAGACTCTGGGATGGAAAAAGTTGGCGGTGATTAGTAGGGCACCATAGCTCATAGCTCATCTTCCAACCCACACGCGTGGAGATGTTATCGTGCATGTAGCCACTGACTCTGAGACTCTGGGATGGAAAAAAGTTGGCGGTGATTAGTAGGGCAATTTTGAAGGTTTCCATAGCTCATCTTCCAACCCAAACGCGTGGAGATGTTATCGTGCATGTAGCCACTGACTCTGAGGCTCTGGGATGGAAAAAGTTGGCGGTGATTAGTAGGGCAATTTTGAAGGTTTCCATAGCTCATCTCCAACCCACACGCGTGGAGATGTTATCGTGCATGTACCCACTGACTCTAAGACTCTGGGATGGAAAAAGTTGGCGGTGATTAGTAGGGCACCATTAGTAGGGCAATTTTGAAGGTTTCCATAGCTCATCTTCCAACCCACACGCGTGGAGATGTTATCGTGCATGTACCCATTGACTCTAAGACACTGGGATGGAAAAAGTTGGCGGTGATTAGTAGGGCACCATAGCTCATAGCTCATCTTCCATAGCTCATCTTCCAACCCACACGCGTGGAGATGTTATCGTGCATGTAGCCACTGACTCTGAGACTCTGGGATGGAAAAAGTTGGCGGTGATTAGTAGGGCAATTTTGAAGGTTTCCATAGCTCATCTTCCAACCCACACGCGTGGAGATGTTATCGTGCATGTACCCATTGACTCTAAGACACTGGGATGGAAAAAGTTGGCGGTGATTAGTAGGGCACCATAGCTCATAGCTCATCTTTAATAGCTCATCTTCCAACCCACACGCGTGGAGATGTTATCGCGCATGTACCCACTGACTCTAAGATTCTGGGATGGAAAAAGTTGGCGGTGATTAGTAGGGCACCATAGCTCATAGCTCATCTTCCATAGCTCATCTTCCATAGCTCATCTTCCAACCCACACGCGTGGAGATGTTATCGTGCATGTACCTATTGACTCTAAGACTCTCGGATGAAAAAGTTGGCCGTGGTCAGTAGGGCAATTTTGAAGGTTTCCATAGCTCATCTTCCAACCCACACGCGTGGAGATATTATCGTGCATGTACGCATTGACTCTAAGACTCTGGGATGGAAAAAGTTGGCGGTGGTCAGCAGGGCAATTTTTAAGGTTTCCATAGCTCATCTTCCAACCCACACGGGTGGAGATGTTATCGTGCATGTACCTATTGACTCTAAGAATCTGGGATGGAAAAAGTTGGCCGTGGTCAGTAGGGCAATTTTGAAGGTTTCCATAGCTCATCTTCCAACCCACACGCGTGGAGATGTTATCGTGCATGTACCTATTGACTCTGAGACTCTGGGATGGAAAAAGTTGGCGGTGATTAGTAGGGCAATTTTGAAGGTTTCCATAGCTCATCTTCCAACCCACACGCGTGGGGATGTTATCGTGCATGTACCCATTGACTCTAAGACTCTGGGATGGAAAAAGTTGGCGGTGATTAGTAGGGCACCATAGCTCATAGCTCATCTTCCATAGCTCATCTTCCAACCCACACGCGTGGAGATGTTATCGTGCATGTACCTATTGACTCTAAGACTCTGGGATGGAAAAAGTTGGCGGTGGTCAGCAGGGCAATTTTTAAGGTTTCCATAGCTCATCTTCCAACCCACACGCGTGGAGATGTTATCGTGCATGTACCCATTGACTCTAAGACTCTGGGATGGAAAAAGTTGGCGGTGATTAGTAGGGCACCATAGCTCATAGCTCATCTTCCATAGCTCATCTTCCAACCCACACGCGTGGAGATGTTATCGTGCATGTACCTATTGACTCTAAGAATCTGGGATGGAAAAAGTTGGCCGTGGTCAGTAGGGCAATTTTGAAGGTTTCCATAGCTCATCTTCCAACCCACACGCGTGGAGATGTTATCGTGCATGTACCTATTGACTCTAAGACTCTGGGATGGAAAAAGTTGGCGGTGGTCAGCAGGGCAATCTTTAAGGTTTCCATAGCTCATCTTCCAACCCACACGCGTGGTGATGTTATCGTGCATGTACCCATTGACTCTGAGACTCTGGGATGGCAAAAGTTGGCGGTGATTAGTAGGGCACCATAGCTCATCTTCCATAGCTCATCTTCCAACCCACACGCGTGAAGATGTTATCGTGCATGTACCTATTGACTCTAAGACTCTCGGATGGAAAAAGTTGGCCGTGGTCAGTAGGGCAATTTTGAAGGTTTCCATAGCTCATCTTCCAACCCACACGCGTGGAGATATTGTTGCATGTACCCATTGACTCTAAGACTCTGGGATGGAAAAAGTTGGCGGTGGTCAGCAGGGCAATTTTTTAGGTTTCCATAGCTCATCTTCCAACCCACACGGGTGGTGATGTTATCGTGCATGTACCCATTGACTCTGAGACTCTGGGATGGAAAAAGTTGGAGGTGATTAGTAGGGCACCATAGCTCATAGCTTATCTTCCATAGCTCATCTTCCAACCCACACGCGTGGAGATGTTATCGTGCATGTACCTATTGACTCTAAGACTCTCGGATGGAAAAAGTTGGCGTTGAGTAGTAGGGCACCATAGCTCATAGCTCATCTTCCATAGCTCATCTTCCAACCCACACGCGTGGAGATGTTATCGTGCATGTACCCACTGACTCTAAGACTCTGGGATGGAAAAAGTTGGCGGTGATTAGTAGGGCACCATAGCTCAAAGCTCATCTTCCATAGCTCATCTTCCAACCCACACGCGTGGAGATGTTATCGTGCATGTACCCATTGACTCTAAGACTCTGGGATGGAAAAAGTTGGCGGTGATTAGTAGGGCACCATAGCTCATAGCTCATCTTCCATAGCTCATCTTCCAACCCACACGCGTGGAGATGTTATCGTGCATGTACCTATTGACTCTAAGACTCTCGGATGGAAAAAGTTGGCGTTGAGTAGTAGGGCACCATAGCTCATAGCTCATCTTCCATAGCTCATCTTCCAACCCACACGCGTGGAGATGTTATCGTGCATGTACCCACTGACTCTAAGACTCTGGGATGGAAAAAGTTGGCGGTGATTAGTAGGGCACCATAGCTCATAGCTCATCTTCCATAGCTCATCTTCCAACCCACACGCGTGGAGATGTTATCGTGCATGTACCCACTGACTCTAAGACTCTGGGATGGAAAAAGTTGGCGGTGATTAGTAGGGCACCATAGCTCATAGCTCATCTTCCATAGCTCATCTTCCAACCCACACGCGTGGAGATGTTATCGTGCATGTAGCCACTGACTCTGAGACTCTGGGATGGAAAAAGTTGGCGGTGATTAGTAGGGCAATTTTGAAGGTTTCCATAGCTCATCTTCCAACCCACACGCGTGGAGATGTTATCGTGCATGTACCCATTGACTCTAAGACTCTGGGATGGAAAAAGTTGGCGGTGATTAGTAGGGCACCATAGCTCATAGCTCATCTTCCATAACTCATCTTCCAACCCACACGCGTGGAGATGTTATCGTGCATGTACCTATTGACTCTAAGACTCTGGGATGGAAAAAGTTGGCCGTGGTCAGTAGGGCAATTTTGAAGGTTTCCATTGCTCATCTTCCAACCCACACGCGTGGAGATGTTATCGTGCATGTACCCATTGACTCTAAGACTCTGGGATGGAAAAAGTTGGCGGTGATTAGTAGGGCACCATAGCTCATAGCTCATCTTCCATAGCTCATCTTCCAACCCACACGCGTGGAGATGTTATCGTGCATGTACCTATTGACTCTAAGACTCTCGGATGGAAAAAGTTGGCGTTGAGTAGTAGGGCACCATAGCTCATAGCTCATCTTCCATAGCTCATCTTCCAACCCACACGCGTGGAGATGTTATCGTGCATGTACCCATTGACTCTGAGACTCTGGGATGGAAAAAGTTGGCGGTGATTAGTAGGGTACCATAGCTCATAGCTCATCTTCCATAGCTCATCTTCCAACCCACACGCGTGGAGATGTTATCGTGCATGTACCCATTGACTCTGAGACTCTGGGATGGAAAAAGTTGACGTTGAGTAGTAGGGCACCATAGCTCATAGCTCATCTTCCATAGCTCATTTTCCAACCCACACGCGTGGAGATGTTTTCGTGCATGTACCCATTGACTCTGAGACTCTGGGATGGAAAAAGTTGGCGGTGATTAGTAGGGCAATTTTGAAGGTTTCCATAGCTCATCTTCCAACCCACACGCGTGGAGATGTTATCGTGCATGTACCCACTGACTCTAAGACTCTGGGATGGAAAAAGTTGGCGGTGATTAGTAGGGCACCATAGCTCATAGCTCATCTTCCATAGCTCATCTTCCAACGCACACGCGTGGAGATGTTATCGTGCATGTACCCATTGACTCTAAGACTCTGGGATGGAAAAAGTTGGCGGTGGTCAGCAGGGCAATTTTTAAGGTTTCCATAGCTCATCTTCCAACCCACACGGGTGGTGATGTTATCGTGCATGTACCCATTGACTCTGAGACTCTGGGATGGAAAAAGTTGGCCGTGGTCAGTAGGGCAATTTTGAAGGTTTCCATAGCTCATCTTCCAACCCACACGCGTGGAGATATTATCGTGCATGTACCCATTGACTCTAAGACTCTGGGATGGAAAAAGTTGGCGGTGATTAGTAGGGCACCATAGCTCATAGCTCATCTTCCATAGCTCATCTTCCAACCCACACGGGTGGTGATGTTATCGTGCATGTACCCATTGACTCTGAGACTCTGGGATGGAAAAAGTTGGCCGTGGTCAGCAGGGCAATTTTTAAGGTTTCCATAGCTCATCTTCCAACCCACACGGGTGGTGATGTTATCGTGCATGTACCCATTGACTCTGAGACTATGGGATGGAAAAAGTTGGCGGTGATTAGTAGGGCAATTTTGAAGGTTTCCATAGCTCATCTTCCAACCCACACGCGTGGAGATGTTATCGTGCATGTACCCACTGACTCTAAGACTCTGGGATGGAAAAAGTTGGCGGTGATTAGTAGGGCACCATAGCTCATAGCTCATCTTCCATAGCTCATCTTCCAACCCACACGCGTGGAGATGTTATCGTGCATGTACCCATTGACTCTGAGACTCTGGGATGGAAAAAGTTGGCCGTGGTCAGTAGGGCAATTTTGAAGGTTTCCATAGCTCATCTTCCAACCCACACGCGTGGAGATGTTATCGTGCATGTACCCACTGACTCTAAGACTCTGGGATGGAAAAAGTTGGCGGTGATTAGTAGGGCACCATAGCTCATAGCTCATCTTCCATAGCTCATTTTCCAGCCCACACGCGTGGAGATGTTTTCGTGCATGTACCCATTGACTCTGAGACTCTGGGATGGAAAAAGTTGGCGGTGATTAGTAGGGCAATTTTGAAGGTTTCCATAGCTCATCTTCCAACCCACACGCGTGGAGATGTTATCGTGCATGTACCCACTGACTCTAAGACTCTGGGATGGAAAAAAAATGGCGGTGATTAGTAGGGCACCATAGCTCATAGCTCATCTTCCATAGCTCATCTTCCAACCCACACGCGTGGAGATGTTATCGTGCATGTACCCATTGACTCTAAGACTCTGGGATGGAAAAAGTTGGCGGTGGTCAGCAGGGCAATTTTTAAGGTTTCCATAGCTCATCTTCCAACCCACACGGGTGGTGATGTTATCGTGCATGTACCCATTGACTCTAAGACTCTGGGATGGAAAAAGTTGGCCGTGGTCAGTAGGGCAATTTTGAAGGTTTCCATTGCTCATCTTCCAACCCACACGCGTGGAGATGTTATCGTGCATGTACCCATTGACTCTAAGACTCTGGGATGGAAAAAGTTGGCGGTGATTAGTAGGGCACCATAGCTCATAGCTCATCTTCCATAGCTCATCTTCCAACCCACACGCGTGGAGATTTTATCGTGCATGTACCTATTGACTCTAAGACTCTCGGATGGAAAAAGTTGGCGTTGAGTAGTAGGGCACCATAGCTCATAGCTCATCTTCCATAGCTCATCTTCCAACCCACACGCGTGGAGATGTTATCGTGCATGTACCCATTGACTCTGCGACTCTGGGATGGAAAAAGTTGGCGGTGATTAGTAGGGTACCATAGCTCATAGCTCATCTTCCATAGCTCATCTTCCAACCCACACGCGTGGAGATGTTATCGTGCATGTACCCATTGACTCTGAGACTCTGGGATGGAAAAAGTTGGCGTTGAGTAGTAGGGCACCATAGCTCATAGCTCATCTTCCATAGCTCATTTTCCAACCCACACGCGTGGAGATGTTTTCGTGCATGTACCCATTGACTCTGAGACTCTGGGATGGAAAAAGTTGGCGGTGATTAGTAGGGCAATTTTGAAGGTTTCCATAGCTCATCTTCCAACCCACACGCGTGGAGATGTTATCGTGCATGTACCCACTGACTCTAAGACTCTGGGATGGAAAAAGTTGGCGGTGATTAGTAGGGCACCATAGCTCATAGCTCATCTTCCATAGCTCATCTTCCAACCCACACGCGTGGAGATGTTATCGTGCATGTACCCATTGACTCTAAGACTCTGGGATGGAAAAAGTTGGCGGTGGTCAGCAGGGCAATTTTTAAGGTTTCCATAGCTCATCTTCCAACCCACACGGGTGGTGATGTTATCGTGCATGAACCCATTGACTCTGAGACTCTGGGATGGAAAAAGTTGGCCGTGGTCAGTAGGGCAATTTTGAAGGTTTCCATAGCTCATCTTCCAACCCACACGCGTGGAGATATTATCGTGCATGTACCCACTGACTCTAAGACTCTGGGATGGAAAAAGTTGGCGGTGATTAGTAGGGCACCATAGCTCATAGCTCAGCTTCCATAGCTCATCTTCCAACCCACACGCGTGGAGATGTTATCGTGCATGTACCCATTGACTCTAAGACTCTGGGATGGAAAAAGTTGGCGGTGGTCAGCAGGGCAATTTTTAAGGTTTCCATAGCTCATCTTCCAACCCACACGGGTGGTGATGTTATCGTGCATGTACCCATTGACTCTGAGACTCTGGGATGGAAAAAGTTGGCCGTGGTCAGTAGGGCAATTTTGAAGGTTTCCATAGCTCATCTTCCAACCCACACGCGTGGAGATGTTATCGTGCATGTACCCACTGACTCTAAGACTCTGGGATGGAAAAAGTTGGCGGTGATTAGTAGGGACCATAGCTCATAGCTCATCTTCCATAGCTCATCTTCCAACCCACACGCGTGGAGATGTTATCGTGCATGTACCCATTGACTCTAAGACTCTGGGATGGAAAAAGTTGGCGGTGATTAGTAGGGCACCATAGCTCATAGCTCATCTTCCATAGCTCATTTTCCAACCCACACGCGTGGAGATGTTTTTGTGCATGTACCCATTGACTCTGAGACTCTGGGATGGAAAAAGTTGGCGGTGATTAGTAGGGCACCATAGGTCATAGCTCATCTTCCATAGCTCATCTTCCAACCCACACGCGTGGAGATGTTATCGTGCATGTACCCATTGACTCTGAGACTCTGGGATGGAAAAAGTTGGCGGTGGTCAGTAGGGCAATTTTGAACGCTTCCATAGCTCATCTTCCAATCCACACGGGCGGTGATGTTATCGTGCATGTACCCATTGACTCTGAGACTCTGGGATGGCAAAAGTTGGCGGTGATTAGTAGGGCACCATAGCTCATAGCTCATCTTCCATAGCTCATCTTCCAACCCACACGGGTGGTGATGTTATCGTGCATGTACCCATTGACTCTGAGACTCTGGGATGGCAAAAGTTGGCGGTGATTAGTAGGGCACCATAGCTCATAGCTCATCTTCCATAGCTCATCTTCCATAGCTCATCTTCCATAGCTCATCTTCCATAGCTCATCTTCCAACCCACACGGGTGGTGATGTTATCGTGCATGTACCCATTGACTCTGAGACTCTGGGATGGAAAAAGTTGGCGGTGATTAGTAGGGCAATTTTGAAGGTTTCCATAGCTCATCTTCCAACCCACACGCGTGGAGATGTTATCGTGCATGTACCCACTGACTCTAAGACTCTGGGATGGAAAAAGTTGGCGGTGATTAGTAGGGCACCATAGCTCAAAGCTCATCTTCCATAGCTCATTTTCCAACCCACACGCGTGGAGATGTTATCGTGCATGTACCCATTGACTCTGAGACTCTGGGATGGAAAAACTTGGCGGTGATTAGTAGGGCAATTTTGAAGGTTTCCATAGCTCATCTTCCAACCCACACGCGTGGAGATGTTATCGTGCATGTAGCCACTGACTCTGAGACTCTGGGATGGAAAAAGTTGGCGGTGATTAGTAGGGCAATTTTGAAGGTTTCCATAGCTCATCTTCCAACCCACACGCGTGGAGATGTTATCGTGCATGAACCCATTGACTCTGAGACTCTGGGATGGAAAAAGTTGGCGGTGATTAGTAGGGCAATTTTGAAGGTTTCCATAGCTCATCTTCCAACCCACACGCGTGGAGATGTTATCGTGCATGTATCCATTGACTCTAAGACTCTGGGATGGAAAAAGTTGGCGGTGATTAGTAGGGCAATTTTGAAGGTTTCCATAGCTCATCTTCCAACCCACACGCGTGTAGATGTTATCGTGCATGTACCCATTGACTCTAAGACTCTGGGATGGAAAAAGTTGGCGGTGATTAGTAGGGCACCATAGCTCATAGCTCATCTTCCATAGCTCATCTTCCATAGCTCATCTTCCATAGCTCATCTTCCATAGCTTATCTTCCAACCCACACGGGTGGTGATGTTATCGTGCATGTACCCATTGACTCTAAGACTCTGGGATGGAAAAAGTTGGCGGTGATTAGTAGGGCACCATAGCTCATAGCTCATCTTCCATAGCTCATCTTCCAACCCACACGCGTGGAGATGTTATCATGCATGTACCTATTGACTCTAAGACTCTCGGATGGAAAAAGTTGGCGTTGAGTAGTAGGGCACCATAGCTCATAGCTCATCTTCCATAGCTCATCTTCCAACCCACACGCGTGGAGATGTTATCGTGCATGTACCCATTGACTCTGAGACTCTGGGATGGAAAAAGTTGGCGGTGATTAGTAGGGTACCATAGCTCATAGCTCATCTTCCATAGCTCATCTTCCAACCCACACGCGTGGAGATGTTATCGTGCATGTACCCATTGACTCTGAGACTCTGGGATGGAAAAAGTTGGCGTTGAGTAGTAGGGCACCATAGCTCATAGCTCATCTTCCATAGCTCATTTTCCAACCCACACGCGTGGAGATGTTTTCGTGCATGTACCCATTGACTCTGAGACTCTGGGATGGAAAAAGTTGGCGGTGATTAGTAGGGCAATTTTGAAGGTTTCCATAGCTCATCTTCCAACCCACACGCGTGGAGATGTTATCGTGCATGTACCCACTGACTCTAAGACTCTGGGATGGAAAAAGTTGGCGGTGATTAGTAGGGCACCATAGCTCATAGCTCATCTTCCATAGCTCATCTTCCAACCCACACGCGTGGAGATGTTATCGTGCATGTACCCATTGACTCTAAGACTCTGGGATGGAAAAAGTTGGCGGTGGTCAGCAGGGCAATTTTTAAGGTTTCCATAGCTCATCTTCCATAGCTCATCTTCCAACCCACACGCGTGGAGATGTTATCGTGCATGTACCCATTGACTCTGAGACTCTGGGATGGCAAAAGTTGGCGGTGATTAGTAGGGCACCATAGCTCAAAGCTCATCTTCCATAGCTCATTTTCCAACCCACACGCGTGGAGATGTTATCGTGCATGTACCCATTGACTCTGAGACTCTGGGATGGCAAACGTTGGCGGTGATTAGTAGGGCACCATAGCTCATAGCTCATCTTCCATAGCTCATCTTCCAACCCACACGGGTGGTGATGTTATCGTGCATGTACCCATTGACTCTGAGACTCTGGGATGGCAAAAGTTGGCGGTGATTAGTAGGGCACCATAGCTCAAAGCTCATCTTCCATAGCTCATCTTCCAACCCACACGCGTGGAGATGTTATCGTGCATGTACCTATTGACTCTAAGACTCTCGGATGGAAAAAGTTGGCCGTGGTCAGTAGGGCAATTTTGAAGGTTTCCATAGCTCATCTTCCAACCCACACGCGTGGAGATGTTATCGTGCATGTACCCATTGACTCTAAGACTCTGGGATGGAAAAAGTTGGCGGTGATTAGTAGGGCACCATAGCTCATAGCTCATCTTCCAACCCACACGCGTGGAGATGTTATCGTGCATGTACCCACTGACTCTAAGACTCTGGGATGGAAAAAGTTGGCGGTGATTAGTAGGGCACCATAGCTCATAGCTCATCTTCCATAGCTCATCTTCCAACCCACACGCGTGAAGATGTTATCGTGCATGTACCCATTGACTCTGAGACTCTGGGATGGAAAAAGTTGGCCGTGGTCAGTAGGGCAATTTTGAAGGTTTCCATAGCTCATCTTCCAACCCACACGCGTGGAGATATTATCGTGCATGTACCCATTGACTCTGAGACTCTGGGATGGCAAAAGTTGGCGGTGATTAGTAGGGCACCATAGCTCATAGCTCATCTTCCATAGCTCATCTTCCAACCCACACGCGTGGAGATGTTATCGTGCATGTACCCATTGACTCTGAGACTCTGGGATGGAAAAAGTTGGCGGTGATTAGTAGGGCACCATAGCTCATAGCTCATCTTCCATAGCTCATCTTCCAACCCACACGCGTGGAGATGTTATCGTGCATGTACCCATTGACTCTGAGACTCTGGGATGGCAAAAGTTGGCGGTGATTAGTAGGGCACCATAGCTCAAAGCTCATCTTCCATAGCTCATTTTCCAACCCACACGCGTGGAGATGTTATCGTGCATGTACCCATTGACTCTGAGACTCTCGGATGGAAAAAGTTGGCGGTGATTAGTAGGGCACCATAGCTCATAGCTCATCTTCCATAGCTCATTTTCCAACCCACACGCGTGGAGATGTTTTCGTGCATGTACCCATTGACTCTGAGACTCTGGGATGGAAAAAGTTGGCGGTGATTAGTAGGGCAATTTTGAAGGTTTCCATAGCTCATCTTCCAACCCACACGCGTGGAGATGTTATCGTGCATATACCCACTGACTCTAAGACTCTGGGATGGAAAAAGTTGGCGGTGATTAGTAGGGCACCATAGCTCATAGCTTATCTTCCATAGCTCATCTTCCAACCCACACGCGTGGAGATGTTATCGTGCATGTAGCCACTGACTCTAAGACTCTGGGATGGAAAAAGTTGGCGGTGATTAGTAGGGCACCATAGCTCATAGCTCATCTTCCATAGCTCATCTTCCAACCCACACGGGTGGTGAAGTTATCGTGCATGTACCCATTGACTCTGAGACTCTGGGATGGCAAAAGTTGGCGGTGATTAGTAGGGCACCATAGCTCATAGCTCATCTTCCATAGCTCATCTTCCAACCCACACGGGTGGTGATGTTATCGTGCATGTACCCACTGACTCTAAGACTCTGGGATGGAAAAAGTTGGCGGTGATTAGTAGGGCACCATAGCTCATAGCTCATCTTCCATAGCTCATCTTCCAACCCACACGCGTGGAGATGTTATCGTGCATGTACCCATTGACTCTAAGACTCTGGGATGGAAAAAGTTGGCGGTGATTAGTAGGGCACCATAGCTCATAGCTCATCTTCCATAGCTCATTTTCCAACCCACACGCGTGGAGATGTTTTTGTGCATGTACCCATTGACTCTGAGACTCTGGGATGGAAAAAGTTGGCGGTGATTAGTAGGGCACCATAGGTCATAGCTCATCTTCCATAGCTCATCTTCCAACCCACACGCGTGGAGATGTTATCGTGCATGTACCCATTGACTCTGAGACTCTGGGATGGAAAAAGTTGGCGGTGGTCAGTAGGGCAATTTTGAACGCTTCCATAGCTCATCTTCCAATCCACACGGGCGGTGATGTTATCGTGCATGTACCCATTGACTCTGAGACTCTGGGATGGCAAAAGTTGGCGGTGATTAGTAGGGCACCATAGCTCATAGCTCATCTTCCATAGCTCATCTTCCATAGCTCATCTTCCAACCCACACGGGTGGTGATGTTATCGTGCATGTACCCATTGACTCTGAGACTCTGGGATGGCAAAAGTTGGCGGTGATTAGTAGGGCACCATAGCTCATAGCTCATCTTCCATAGCTCATCTTCCATAGCTCATCTTCCATAGCTCATCTTCCAACCCACACGGGTGGTGATGTTATCGTGCATGTACCCATTGACTCTGAGACTCTGGGATGGCAAAAGTTGGCGGTGATTAGTAGGGCACCATAGCTCAAAGCTCATCTTCCATAGCTCATTTTCCAACCCACACGCGTGGAGATGTTATCGTGCATGTACCCATTGACTCTGAGACTCTGGGATGGAAAAACTTGGCGGTGATTAGTAGGGCAATTTTGAAGGTTTCCATAGCTCATCTTCCAACCCACACGCGTGGAGATGTTATCGTGCATGTAGCCACTGACTCTGAGACTCTGGGATGGAAAAAGTTGGCGGTGATTAGTAGGGCAATTTTGAAGGTTTCCATAGCTCATCTTCCAACCCACACGCGTGGAGATGTTATCGTGCATGTACCCATTGACTCTGAGACTCTGGGATGGAAAAAGTTGGCGGTGATTAGTAGGGCAATTTTGAAGGTTTCCATAGCTCATCTTCCAACCCACACGCGTGGAGATGTTATCGTGCATGTACCCATTGACTCTAAGACTCTGGGATGGAAAAAGTTGGCGGTGATTAGTAGGGCACCATAGCTCATAGCTCATCTTCCATAGCTCATCTTCCATAGCTCATCTTCCATAGCTCATCTTCCAACCCACACGGGTGGTGATGTTATCGTGCATGTACCCATTGACTCTGAGACTCTGGGATGGCAAACGTTGGCGGTGATTAGTAGGGCACCATAGCTCATAGCTCATCTTCCATAGCTCATCTTCCATAGCTCATCTTCCAACCCACACGGGTGGTGATGTTATCGTGCATGTACCCATTGACTCTGAGACTCTGGGATGGCAAAAGTTGGCGGTGATTAGTAGGGCACCATAGCTCAAAGCTCATCTTCCATAGCTCATCTTCCAACCCACACGCGTGGAGATGTTATCGTGCATGTACCTATTGACTCTAAGACTCTCGGATGGAAAACGTTGGCCGTGGTCAGTAGGGCAATTTTGAAGGTTTCCATAGCTCATCTTCCAACCCACACGCGTGGAGATGTTATCGTGCATGTACCCATTGACTCTAAGACTCTGGGATGGAAAAAGTTGGCGGTGATTAGTAGGGCACCATAGCTCATAGCTCATCTTCCAACCCACACGCGTGGAGATGTTATCGTGCATGTACCCACTGACTCTAAGACTCTGGGATGGAAAAAGTTGGCGGTGATTAGTAGGGCACCATAGCTCATAGCTCATCTTCCATAGCTCATCTTCCAACCCACACGCGTGAAGATGTTATCGTGCATGTACCCATTGACTCTGAGACTCTGGGATGGAAAAAGTTGGCCGTGGTCAGTAGGGCAATTTTGAAGGTTTCCATAGCTCATCTTCCAACCCACACGCGTGGAGATATTATCGTGCATGTACCCATTGACTCTGAGACTCTGGGATGGCAAAAGTTGGCGGTGATTAGTAGGGCACCATAGCTCATAGCTCATCTTCCATAGCTCATCTTCCAACCCACACGCGTGGAGATGTTATCGTGCATGTACCCATTGACTCTGAGACTCTGGGATGGAAAAAGTTGGCGGTGATTAGTAGGGCACCATAGCTCATAGCTCATCTTCCATAGCTCATCTTCCAACCCACACGCGTGGAGATGTTATCGTGCATGTACCCATTGACTCTGAGACTCTGGGATGGCAAAAGTTGGCGGTGATTAGTAGGGCACCATAGCTCAAAGCTCATCTTCCATAGCTCATTTTCCAACCCACACGCGTGGAGATGTTATCGTGCATGTACCCATTGACTCTGAGACTCTCGGATGGAAAAAGTTGGCGGTGATTAGTAGGGCACCATAGCTCATAGCTCATCTTCCATAGCTCATTTTCCAACCCACACGCGTGGAGATGTTTTCGTGCATGTACCCATTGACTCTGAGACTCTGGGATGGAAAAAGTTGGCGGTGATTAGTAGGGCAATTTTGAAGGTTTCCATAGCTCATCTTCCAACCCACACGCGTGGAGATGTTATCGTGCATATACCCACTGACTCTAAGACTCTGGGATGGAAAAAGTTGGCGGTGATTAGTAGGGCACCATAGCTCATAGCTTATCTTCCATAGCTCATCTTCCAACCCACACGCGTGGAGATGTTATCGTGCATGTAGCCACTGACTCTAAGACTCTGGGATGGAAAAAGTTGGCGGTGATTAGTAGGGCACCATAGCTCATAGCTCATCTTCCATAGCTCATCTTCCAACCCACACGGGTGGTGATGTTATCGTGCATGTACCCATTGACTCTGAGACTCTGGGATGGCAAAAGTTGGCGGTGATTAGTAGGGCACCATAGCTCATAGCTCATCTTCCAACCCACACGGGTGGTGATGTTATCGTGCATGTACCCATTGACTCTGAGACTCTGGGATGGCAAAAGTTGGCGGTGATTAGTAGGGCACCATAGCTCAAAGCTCATCTTCCATAGCTCATTTTCCAACCCACACGCGTGGAGATGTTATCGTGCATGTACCCATTGACTCTGAGACTCTGGGATGGAAAAACTTGGCGGTGATTAGTAGGGCAATTTTGAAGGTTTCCATAGCTCATCTTCCAACCCACACGCGTGGAGATGTTATCGTGCATGTAGCCACTGACTCTGAGACTCTGGGATGGAAAAAGCTGGCGGTGATTAGTAGGGCAATTTTGAAGGTTTCCATAGCTCATCTTCCAACCCACACGCGTGGAGATGTTATCGTGCATGTACCCATTGACTCTGAGACTCTGGGATGGAAAAAGTTGGCGGTGATTAGTAGGGCAATTTTGAAGGTTTCCATAGCTCATCTTCCAACCCACACGCGTGGAGATGTTATCGTGCATGTATCCATTGACTCTAAGACTCTGGGATGGAAAAAGTTGGCGGTGATTAGTAGGGCAATTTTGAAGGTTTCCATAGCTCATCTTCCAACCCACACGCGTGGAGATGTTATCGTGCATGTACCCATTGACTCTAAGACTCTGGGATGGAAAAAGTTGGCGGTGATTAGTAGGGCACCATAGCTCATAGCTCATCTTCCATAGCTCATCTTCCATAGCTCATCTTCCATAGCTCATCTTCCAACCCACACGGGTGGTGATGTTATCGTGCATGTACCCATTGACTCTGAGACTCTGGGATGGCAAACGTTGGCGGTGATTAGTAGGGCACCATAGCTCATAGCTCATCTTCCATAGCTCATCTTCCAACCCACACGGGTGGTGATGTTATCGTGCATGTACCCATTGACTCTGAGACTCTGGGATGGCAAAAGTTGGCGGTGATTAGTAGGGCACCATAGCTCAAAGCTCATCTTCCATAGCTCATCTTCCAACCCACACGCGTGGAGATGTTATCGTGCATGTACCTATTGACTCTAAGACTCTCGGATGGAAAAAGTTGGCCGTGGTCAGTAGGGCAATTTTGAAGGTTTCCATAGCTGCGTGGAGATGTTATCGTGCATGTACCCATTGACTCTAAGACTCTGGGATGGAAAAAGTTGGCGGTGATTAGTAGGGCACCATAGCTCATAGCTCATCTTCCAACCCACACGCGTGGAGATGTTATCGTGCATGTACCCACTGACTCTAAGACTCTGGGATGGAAAAAGTTGGCGGTGATTAGTGGGGCACCATAGCTCATAGCTCATCTTCCATAGCTCATCTTCCAACCCACACGCGTGAAGATGTTATCGTGCATGTACCCATTGACTCTGAGACTCTGGGATGGAAAAAGTTGGCCGTGGTCAGTAGGGCAATTTTGAAGGTTTCCATAGCTCATCTTCCAACCCACACGCGTGGAGATATTATCGTGCATGTACCCATTGACTCTGAGACTCTGGGATGGCAAAAGTTGGCGGTGATTAGTAGGGCACCATAGCTCATAGCTCATCTTCCATAGCTCATCTTCCATAGCTCATCTTCCAACCCACACGCGTGGAGATGTTATCGTGCATGTACCCATTGACTCTGAGACTCTGGGATGGAAAAAGTTGGCGGTGATTAGTAGGGCACCATAGCTCATAGCTCATCTTCCATAGCTCATCTTCCAACCCACACGCGTGGAGATGTTATCGTGCATGTACCCATTGACTCTGAGACTCTGGGATGGCAAAAGTTGGCGGTGATTAGTAGGGCACCATAGCTCAAAGCTCATCTTCCATAGCTCATTTTCCAACCCACACGCGTGGAGATGTTATCGTGCATGTACCCATTGACTCTGAGACTCTCGGATGGAAAAAGTTGGCGGTGATTAGTAGGGCACCATAGCTCATAGCTCATCTTCCATAGCTCATTTTCCAACCCACACGCGTGGAGATGTTTTCGTGCATGTACCCATTGACTCTGAGACTCTGGAATGGAAAAAGTTGGCGGTGATTAGTAGGGCAATTTTGAAGGTTTCCATAGCTCATCTTCCAACCCACACGCGTGGAGATGTTATCGTGCATGTACCCACTGACTCTAAGACTCTGGGATGGAAAAAGTTGGCGGTGATTAGTAGGGCACCATAGCTCATAGCTCATCTTCCATAGCTCATCTTCCAACCCACACGCGTGGAGATGTTATCGTGCATGTAGCCACTGACTCTAAGACTCTGGGATGGAAAAAGTTGGCGGTGATTAGTAGGGCACCATAGCTCATAGCTCATCTTCCAACCCACACGCGTGGAGATGTTATCGTGCATGTACCCATTGACTCTAAGACTCTGGGATGGACAAAGTTGGCGGTGATTAGTAGGGTACCATAGCTCATAGCTCATCTTCCATAGCTCATCTTCCAACCCACACGCGTGGAGATGTTATCGTGCATGTACCCATTGACTCTAAGACTCTGGGATGGAAAAAGTTGGCGGTGATTAGTAGGGCACCATAGCTCATAGCTCATCTTCCATAGCTCATCTTCCATAGCTCATCTTCCAACCCACACGCGTGGAGATGTTATCGTGCATGTACCCATTGACTCTGAGACTCTCGGATGGAAAAAGTTGGCGGTGATTAGTAGGGCACCATAGCTCATAGCTCATCTTCCATAGCTCATTTTCCAACCCACACGCGTGGAGATGTTTTCGCGCATGTACCCATTGACTCTGAGACTCTGGGATGGAAAAAGTTGGCGGTGATTAGTAGGGCAATTTTGAAGGTTTCCATAGCTCATCTTCCAACCCACACGCGTGGAGATGTTATCGTGCATATACCCACTGACTCTAAGACTCTGGGATGGAAAAAGTTGGCGGTGATTAGTAGGGCACCATAGCTCATAGCTTATCTTCCATAGCTCATCTTCCAACCCACACGCGTGGAGATGTTATCGTGCATGTACCCACTGACTCTAAGACTCTGGGATGGAAAAAGTTGGCGGTGATTAGTAGGGCAATTTTGAAGGTTTCCATAGCTCATCTTCCAACCCACACGCGTGGAGATGTTATCGTGTATGTACCCATTGACTCTAAGACTCTGGGATGGAAAAAGTTGGCGGTGATTAGTAGGGCACCATAGCTCATAGCTCATCTTCCATAGCTCATCTTCCATAGCTCATCTTCCAACCCACACGGGTGGTGATGTTATCGTGCATGTACCCATTGACTCTGAGACTCTGGGATGGCAAACGTTGGCGGTGATTAGTAGGGCACCATAGCTCATAGCTCATCTTCCATAGCTCATCTTCCAACCCACACGGGTGGTGATGTTATCGTGCATGTACCCATTGACTCTGAGACTCTGGGATGGCAAAAGTTGGCGGTGATTAGTAGGGCACCATAGCTCAAAGCTCATCTTCCATAGCTCATCTTCCAACCCACACGCGTGGAGATGTTATCGTGCATGTACCTATTGACTCTAAGACTCTCGGATGGAAAAAGTTGGCCGTGGTCAGTAGGGCAATTTTGAAGGTTTCCATAGCTGCGTGGAGATGTTATCGTGCATGTACCCATTGACTCTAAGACTCTGGGATGGAAAAAGTTGGCGGTGATTAGTAGGGCACCATAGCTCATAGCTCATCTTCCAACCCACACGCGTGGAGATGTTATCGTGCATGTACCCACTGACTCTAAGACTCTGGGATGGAAAAAGTTGGCGGTGATTAGTAGGGCACCATAGCTCATAGCTCATCTTCCATAGCTCATCTTCCAACCCACACGCGTGAAGATGTTATCGTGCATGTACCCATTGACTCTGAGACTCTGGGATGGAAAAAGTTGGCCGTGGTCAGTAGGGCAATTTTGAAGGTTTCCATAGCTCATCTTCCAACCCACACGCGTGGAGATATTATCGTGCATGTACCCATTGACTCTGAGACTCTGGGATGGCAAAAGTTGGCGGTGATTAGTAGGGCACCATAGCTCATAGCTCATCTTCCATAGCTCATCTTCCAACCCACACGCGTGGAGATGTTATCGTGCATGTACCCATTGACTCTGAGACTCTGGGATGGAAAAAGTTGGCGGTGATTAGTAGGGCACCATAGCTCATAGCTCATCTTCCATAGCTCATCTTCCAACCCACACGCGTGGAGATGTTATCGTGCATGTACCCATTGACTCTGAGACTCTGGGATGGCAAAAGTTGGCGGTGATTAGTAGGGCACCATAGCTCAAAGCTCATCTTCCATAGCTCATTTTCCAACCCACACGCGTGGAGATGTTATCGTGCATGTACCCATTGACTCTGAGACTCTGGGATGGAAAAAGTTGGCGGTGATTAGTAGGGCACCATAGCTCATAGCTCATCTTCCATAGCTCATTTTCCAACCCACACGCGTGGAGATGTTTTCGTGCATGTACCCATTGACTCTGAGACTCTGGAATGGAAAAAGTTGGCGGTGATTAGTAGGGCAATTTTGAAGGTTTCCATAGCTCATCTTCCAACCCACACGCGTGGAGATGTTATCGTGCATGTACCCACTGACTCTAAGACTCTGGGATGGAAAAAGTTGGCGGTGATTAGTAGGGCACCATAGCTCATAGCTCATCTTCCATAGCTCATCTTCCAACCCACACGCGTGGAGATGTTATCGTGCATGTAGCCACTGACTCTAAGACTCTGGGATGGAAAAAGTTGGCGGTGATTAGTAGGGCACCATAGCTCATAGCTCATCTTCCAACCCACACGCGTGGAGATGTTATCGTGCATGTACCCACTGACTCTAAGACTCTGGGATGGAAAAAGTTGGCGGTGATTAGTAGGGCAATTTTGAAGGTTTCCATAGCTCATCTTCCAACCCACACGCGTGGAGATGTTATCGTGTATGTACCCATTGACTCTAAGACTCTGGGATGGAAAAAGTTGGCGGTGATTAGTAGGGCACCATAGCTCATAGCTCATCTTCCATAGCTCATCTTCCATAGCTCATCTTCCAACCCACACGCGTGGAGATGTTATCGTGCATGTACCCATTGACTCTGAGACTCTGGGATGGAAAAAGTTGGCGGTGATTAGTAGGGCAATTTTGAAGGTTTCCATAGCTCATCTTCCAACCCACACGCGTGGAGATGTTATCGTGCATGTACCCATTGACTCTGAGACTCTGGGATGGAAAAAGTTGGCGTTGAGTAGTAGGGCACCATAGCTCATAGCTCATCTTCCATAGCTCATCTTCCAACCCACACGCGTGAAGATGTTATCGTGCATGTACCCATTGACTCTAAGACACTGGGATGGAAAAAGTTGGCGGTGATTAGTAGGGCACCATAGCTCATAGCTCATCTTCCATAGCTCATCTTCCAACCCACACGCGTGGAGATGTTATCGTGCATGTACCCATTGACTCTGAGACTCTGGGATGGAAAAAGTTGGCGGTGATTAGTAGGGCAATTTTGAAGGTTTCCATAGCTCATCTTCCAACCCACACGCGTGGAGATGTTATCGTGCATGTACCCATTGACTCTAAGACTCTGGGATGGAAAAAGTTGGCGGTGATTAGTAGGGCACCATAGCTCATAGCTCATCTTCCATAGCTCATCTTCCAACCCACACGCGTGGAGATGTTATCGTGCATGTACCTATTGACTCTAAGACTCTCGGATGGAAAAAGTTGGCCGTGGTCAGTAGGGCAATTTTGAAGGTTTCCATAGCTCATCTTCCAACCCACACGCGTGGAGATGTTATCGTGCATGTACCCATTGACTCTAAGACTCTGGGATGGAAAAAGTTGGCGGTGATTAGTAGGACACCATAGCTCATAGCTCATCTTCCATAGCTCATCTTCCAACATACACGCGTGGAGATGTTATCGTGCATGTACCCACTGACTCTAAGACTCTGGGATGGAAAAAGTTGGCGGTGATTAGTAGGGCACCATAGCTCATAGCTGATCTTCCATAGCTCATCTTCCAACCCACACGCGTGGAGATGTTATCGTGCATGTAGCCACTGACTCTAAGACTCTGGGATGGAAAAAGTTGGCGGTGATTAGTAGGGCACCATAGCTCATAGCTCATCTTCCATAGCTCATCTTCCAACCCACACGCGTGGAGATGTTATCGTGCATGTACCCACTGACTCTAAGACTCTGGGATGGAAAAAGTTGGCGGTGATTAGTAGGGCAATTTTGAAGGTTTCCATAGCTCATCTTCCAACCCACACGCGTGGAGATGTTATCGTGCATGTACCCATTGACTCTAAGACTCTGGGATGGAAAAAGTTGGCGGTGATTAGTAGGGCACCATAGCTCATAGCTCATCTTCCATAGCTCATCTTCCAACCCACACGCGTGGAGATGTTATCGTGCATGTACCCACTGACTCTAAGACTCTGGGATGGAAAAAGTTGGCGGTGATTAGTAGGGCACCATAGCTCATAGCTCATCTTCCATAGCTCATCTTCCATAGCTCATCTTCCATAGCTCATCTTCCATAGCTCATCTTCCATAGCTCATCTTCCAACCCACACGCGTGGAGATGTTATCGTGCATGTACCCCTTGACTCTGAGACTCTGGGATGGAAAAAGTTGGCGGTGATTAGTAGGGCACCATAGCTCATAGCTCATCTTCCATACCTCATCTTCCAACCCACACGCGTGGAGATGTTATCGTGCATGTACCCATTGACTCTAAGACTCTGGGATGGAAAAAGTTGGCGGTGATTAGTAGGGCACCATAGCTCATAGCTCATCTTCCAACCCACACGCGTGGAGATATTATCGTGCATGTACCCATTGACTCTAAGACTCTGGGATGGAAAAAGTTGGCGGTGATTAGTAGGGCACCATAGCTCATAGCTCATCTTCCATAACTCATCTTCCAACCCACACGCGTGGAGATGTTATCGTGCATGTACCTATTGACTCTAAGACTCTGGGATGGAAAAAGTTGGCCGTGGTCAGTAGGGCAATTTTGAAGGTTTCCATAGCTCATCTTCCAACCCACACGCGTGGAGATGTTATCGTGCATGTACCCACTGACTCTAAGACTCTGGGATGGAAAAAGTTGGCGGTGATTAGTAGGGCAATTTTGAAGGTTTCCATAGCTCATTTTCCAACCCACACGCGTGGAGATGTTATCGTGCATGTACCCATTGACTCTAAGACTCTGGGATGGAAAAAGTTGGCGGTGATTAGTAGGGCAATTTTGAAGGTTTCCATAGCTCATCTTCCAACCCACACGCGTGGAGATGTTATCGTGCATGTACCCATTGACTCTAAGACTCTGGGATGGAAAAAGTTGGCGGTGATTAGTAGGGCACCATAGCTCATAGCTCATCTTCCATAGCTCATCTTCCAACCCACACGCGTGGAGATGTTATCGTGCATGTACCCATTGACTCTGAGACTCTGGGATGGAAAAAGTTGGCGGTGATTAGTAGGGTACCATAGCTCATAGCTCATCTTCCATAGCTCATTTTCCAACCCACACGCGTGGAGATGTTATCGTGCATGTATCCATTGACTCTAAGACTCTGGGATGGAAAAAGTTGGCGGTGATTAGTAGGGCACCATAGCTCATAGCTCATCTTCCATAGCTCATCTTCCATAGCTCATCTTCCAACCCACACGCGTGGAGATGTTATCGTGCATGTACCCATTGACTCTGAGACTCTGGGATGGAAAAAGTTGGCGGTGGTCAGTAGGGCAATTTTGAACGCTTCCATAGCTCATCTTCCAATCCACACGGGCGGTGATGTTATCGTGCATGTACCCATTGACTCTGAGACTCTGGGATGGAAAAAGTTGGCGGTGATTAGTAGGGCAATTTTGAAGGTTTCCATAGCTCATCTTCCAACCCACACGCGTGGAGATGTTATCGTGCATATACCCACTGACTCTAAGACTCTGGGATGGAAAAAGTTGGCGGTGATTAGTAGGGCACCATAGCTCATAGCTCATCTTCCATAGCTCATCTTCCAACCCACACGCGTGGAGATGTTATCGTGCATGTAGCCACTGACTCTGAGACTCTGGGATGGAAAAAGTTGGCGGTGATTAGTAGGGCAATTTTGAAGGTTTCCATAGCTCATCTTCCAACCCACACGCGTGGAGATGTTATCGTGCATGTACCCATTGACTCTAAGACTCTGGGATGGAAAAAGTTGGCGGTGATTAGTAAGGCACTATAGCTCATAGCTAATCTTCCATAGCTCATCTTCCAACCCACACGCGTGGAGATGTTATCGTGCATGTACCCATTGACTCTGAGACTCTGGGATGGAAAAAGTTGGCGGTGATTAGTAGGGCAATTTTGAAGGTTTCCATAGCTCATCTTCCAACCCACACGCGTGGAGATGTTATCGTGCATGTACCCACTGACTCTAAGACTCTGGGATGGCAAAAGTTGGCGGTGATTAGTAGGGCACCATAGCTCATAGCTCATCTTCCATAGCTCATCTTCCAACCCACACGCGTGGAGATGTTATCGTGCATGTACCCATTGACTCTGAGACTCTGGGATGGAAAAAGTTGGCGGTGATTAGTAGGGCACCATAGCTCATAGCTCATCTTCCAACCCACACGCGTGGAGATGTTATCGTGCATGTACCCATTGACTCTGAGACTCTGGGATGGCAAAAGTTGGCGGTGATTAGTAGGGCACCATAGCTCAAAGCTCATCTTCCATAGCTCATTTTCCAACCCACACGCGTGGAGATGTTATCGTGCATGTACCCATTGACTCTGAGACTCTCGGATGGAAAAAGTTGGCGGTGATTAGTAGGGCACCATAGCTCATAGCTCATCTTCCATAGCTCATTTTCCAACCCACACGCGTGGAGATGTTTTCGTGCATGTACCCATTGACTTTGAGACTCTGGGATGGAAAAAGTTGGCGGTGATTAGTAGGGCAATTTTGAAGGTTTCCATAGCTCATCTTCCAACCCACACGCGTGGAGATGTTATCGTGCATGTACCCACTGACTCTAAGACTCTGGGATGGAAAAAGTTGGCGGTGATTAGTAGGGCACCATAGCTCATAGCTCATCTTCCATAGCTCATCTTCCAACCCACACGCGTGGAGATGTTATCGTGCACGTAGCCACTGACTCTAAGACTCTGGGATGGAAAAAGTTGGCGGTGATTAGTAGGGCACCATAGCTCATAGCTCATCTTCCATAGCTCATCTTCCATAGCTCATCTTCCAACCCACACGGGTGGTGATGTTATCGTGCATGTACCCATTGACTCTGAGACTCTGGGATGGCAAAAGTTGGCGGTGATTAGTAGGGCACCATAGCTCATAGCTCATCTTCCATAGCTCATCTTCCAACCCACACGGGTGGTGATGTTATCGTGCATGTACCCATTGACTCTGAGACTCTGGGATGGCAAAAGTTGGCGGTGATTAGTAGGGCACCATAGCTCAAAGCTCATCTTCCATAGCTCATTTTCCAACCCACACGCGTGGAGATGTTATCGTGCATGTACCCATTGACTCTGAGACTCTGGAATGGAAAAACTTGGCGGTGATTAGTAGGGCAATTTTGAAGGTTTCCATAGCTCATCTTCCAACCCACACGCGTGGAGATGTTATCGTGCATGTAGCCACTGACTCTGAGACTCTGGGATGGAAAAAGTTGGCGGTGATTAGTAGGGCAATTTTGAAGGTTTCCATAGCTCATCTTCCAACCCACACGCGTGGAGATGTTATCGTGCATGTACCCATTGACTCTGAGACTCTGGGATGGAAAAAGTTGGCGGTGATTAGTAGGGCAATTTTGAAGGTTTCCATAGCTCATCTTCCAACCCACACGCGTGGAGATGTTATCGTGCATGTATCCATTGACTCTAAGACTCTGGGATGGAAAAAGTTGGCGGTGATTAGTAGGGCAATTTTGAAGGTTTCCATAGCTCATCTTCCAACCCACACGCGTGGAGATGTTATCGTGCATGTACCCATTGACTCTAAGACTCTGGGATGGAAAAAGTTGGCGGTGATTAGTAGGGCACCATAGCTCATAGCTCATCTTCCATAGCTCATCTTCCATAGCTCATCTTCCATAGCTCATCTTCCAACCCACACGGGTGGTGATGTTATCGTGCATGTACCCATTGACTCTGAGACTCTGGGATGGCAAACGTTGGCGGTGATTAGTAGGGCACCATAGCTCATAGCTCATCTTCCATAGCTCATCTTCCATAGCTCATCTTCCAACCCACACGGGTGGTGATGTTATCGTGCATGTACCCATTGACTCTGAGACTCTGGGATGGCAAAAGTTGGCGGTGATTAGTAGGGCACCATAGCTCATAGCTCATCTTCCATAGCTCATCTTCCAACCCACACGCGTGGAGATGTTATCGTGCATGTCCCTATTGACTCTAAGACTCTGGGATGGAAAAAGTTGGCCGTGGTCAGTAGGGCAATTTTGAAGGTTTCCATAGCTCATCTTCCAACCCACACGCGTGGAGATGTTATCGTGCATGTACCCATTGACTCTAAGACTCTGGGATGGAAAAAGTTGGCGGTGATTAGTAGGGCAATTTTGAAGGTTTCCATAGCTCATCTTCCAACCCACACGCGTGGAGATGTTATCGTGCATGTACCCACTGACTCTAAGACTCTGGGATGGAAAAAGTTGGCGGTGATTAGTAGGGCACCATAGCTCATAGCTCATCTTCCATAGCTCATCTTCCATAGCTCATCTTCCAACCCACACAAGACTCTGGGATGGAAAAAAGTTGGCGGTGATTAGTAGGGCACCATAGCTCATAGCTCATCTTCCATAGCTCATCTTCCATAGCTCATCTTCCAACCCACACGCGTGGAGATGTTATCGTGCATGTACCCATTGACTCTGAGACTCTGGGATGGAAAAAGTTGGCGGTGATTAGTAGGGCACCATAGCTCATAGCTCATCTTCCATAGCTCATCTTCCAACCCACACGCGTGGAGATGTTATCGTGCATGTACCCATTGACTCTGAGACTCTGGGATGGCAAAAGTTGGCGGTGATTAGTAGGGCACCATAGCTCAAAGCTCATCTTCCATAGCTCATTTTCCAACCCACACGCGTGGAGATGTTATCGTGCATGTACCCATTGACTCTGAGACTCTCGGATGGAAAAAGTTGGCGGTGATTAGTAGGGCACCATAGCTCATAGCTCATCTTCCAACCCACACGCGTGGAGATGTTATCGTGCATGTACCCACTGACTCTAAGACTCTGGGATGGAAAAAGTTGGCGGTGATTAGTAGGGCACCATAGCTCATAGCTCATCTTCCATAGCTCATCTTCCATAGCTCATCTTCCAACCCACACGCGTGGAGATGTTATCGTGCATGTACCCATTGACTCTGAGACTCTGGGATGGAAAAAGTTGGCGGTGATTAGTAGGGCACCATAGCTCATAGCTCATCTTCCATAGCTCATCTTCCAACCCACACGCGTGGAGATGTTATCGTGCATGTACCCATTGACTCTGAGACTCTGGGATGGCAAAAGTTGGCGGTGATTAGTAGGGCACCATAGCTCAAAGCTCATCTTCCATAGCTCATTTTCCAACCCACACGCGTGGAGATGTTATCGTGCATGTACCCATTGACTCTGAGACTCTGGGATGGAAAAAGTTGGCGGTGATTAGTAGGGCAATTTTGAAGGTTTCCATAGCTCATCTTCCAACCCACACGCGTGGAGATGTTATCGTGCATGTACCCATTGACTCTAAGACTCTGGGATGGAAAAAGTTGGCGGTGATTAGTAGGGCACCATAGCTCATAGCTCATCTTCCATAGCTCATCTTCCAACCCACACGCGTGGAGATGTTATCGTGCATGTAGCCACTGACTCTAAGACTCTGGGATGGAAACAGTTGGCGGTGATTAGTAGGGCACCATAGCTCATAGCTCATCTTCCAACCCACACGCGTGGAGATGTTATCGTGCATGTACCCATTGACTCTAAGACTCTGGGATGGAAAAAGTTGGCGGTGATTAGTAGGGTACCATAGCTCATAGCTCATCTTCCATAGCTCATCTTCCAACCCACACGCGTGGAGATGTTATCGTGCATGTACCCATTGACTCTAAGACTCTGGGATGGAAAAAGTTGGCGGTGATTAGTAGGGCACCATAGCTCATAGCTCATCTTCCATAGCTCATCTTCCAACCCACACGCGTGGAGATGTTATCGTGCATGTACCCATTGACTCTGAGACTCTGGGATGGAAAAAGTTGGCGGTGATTAGTAGGGTACCATAGCTCATAGCTCATCTTCAATAGCTCATCTTCCATAGCTCATCTTCCAACCCACACGCGTGGAGATGTTATCGTGTATGTACCCACTGACTCTAAGACTCTGGGATGGAAAAAGTTGGCGGTGATTAGTAGGGCACCATAGCTCATAGCTCATCTTCCATAGCACATCTTCCAACCCACACGCGTGGAGATGTTATCGTGCATGTACCCACTGACTCTAAGACTCTGGGATGGAAAAAGTTGGCGGTGATTAGTAGGGCAATTTTGAAGGTTTCCATAGCTCATTTTCCAACCCACACGCGTGGAGATGTTATCGTGTATGTACCCATTGACTCTAAGACTATGGGATGGAAAAAGTTGGCGGTGATTAGTAGGGCACCATAGCTCATAGCTCATCTTCCATAGCTCATCTTCCAACCCACACGCGTGGAGATGTTATCGTGCATGTACCCATTGACTCTGAGACTCTGGGATGGAAAAAGTTGGCGGTGATTAGTAGGGCAATTTTGAAGGTTTCCATAGCTCATCTTCCAACCCACACGCGTGGAGATGTTATCGTGCATGTACCCATTGACTCTGAGACTCTGGGATGGAAAAAGTTGGCGTTGAGTAGTAGGGCACCATAGCTCATAGCTCATCTTCCATAGCTCATCTTCCAACCCACACGCGTGAAGATGTTATCGTGCATGTACCCATTGAATCTAAGACTCTGGGATGGAAAAAGTTGGCGGTGATTAGTAGGACACTATAGCTCATAGCTCATCTTCCATAGCTCATCTTCCAACCCACACGCGTGGAGATGTTATCGTGCATGTACCCATTGACTCTGAGACTCTGGGATGGAAAAAGTTGGCGGTGATTAGTAGGGCAATTTTGAAGGTTTCCATAGCTCATCTTCCAACCCACACGCGTGGAGATGTTATCGTGCATGTACCCATTGACTCTAAGACTCTGGGATGGAAAAAGTTGGCGGTGATTAGTAGGGCACCATAGCTCATAGCTCATCTTCCATAGCTCATCTTCCAACCCACACGCGTGGAGATGTTATCGTGCATGTACCTATTGACTCTAAGACTCTCGGATGGAAAAAGTTGGCCGTGGTCAGTAGGGCAATTTTGAAGGTTTCCATAGCTCATCTTCCAACCCACACGCGTGGAGATGTTATCGTGCATGTACCCATTGACTCTAAGACTCTGGGATGGAAAAAGTTGGCGGTGATTAGTAGGACACCATAGCTCATAGCTCATCTTCCATAGCTCATCTTCCAACCCACACGCGTGGAGATGTTATCGTGCATGTACCCACTGACTCTAAGACTCTGGGATGGAAAAAGTTGGCGGTGATTAGTAGGGCACCATAGCTCATAGCTGATCTTCCATAGCTCATCTTCCAACCCACACGCGTGGAGATGTTATCGTGCATGTACCCATTGACTCTAAGACTCTGGGATGGAAAAAGTTGGCGGTGATTAGTAGGGCACCATAGCTCATAGCTCATCTTCCATAGCTCATTTTCCAACCCACACGCGTGGAGATGTTATCGTGCATGTACCCACTGACTCTAAGACTCTGGGATGGAAAAAGTTGGTGGTGATTAGTAGGGCACCATAGCTCATAGCTCATCTTCCATAGCTCATCTTCCATAGCTCATCTTCCAACCCACACGCGTGGAGATGTTATCGTGCATGTACCCATTGACTCTGAGACTCTGGGATGGAAAAAGTTGGCGGTGATTAGTAGGGCACCATAGCTCATAGCTCATCTTCCATACCTCATCTTCCAACCCACACGCGTGGAGATGTTATCGTGCATGTACCCATTGACTCTAAGACTCTGGGATGGGAAAAGTTGGCGGTGATTAGTAGGGCACCATAGCTCATAGCTCATCTTCCATAGCTCATCTTCCAACCCACACGCGTGGAGATATTATCGTGCATGTACCCATTGACTCTAAGACTCTGGGATGGAAAAATTTGGCGGTGATTAGTAGGGCACCATAGCTCATAGCTCATCTTCCATAACTCATCTTCCAACCCACACGCGTGGAGATGTTATCGTGCATGTACCTATTGACTCTAAGACTCTGGGATGGAAAAAGTTGGCCGTGGTCAGTAGGGCAATTTTGAAGGTTTCCATAGCTCATCTTCCAACCCACACGCGTGGAGATGTTATCGTGCATGTACCCACTGACTCTAAGACTCTGGGATGGAAAAAGTTGGCGGTGATTAGTAGGGCAATTTTGAAGGTTTCCATAGCTCATCTTCCAACCCACACGCGTGGAGATGTTATCGTGCATGTACCCATTGACTCTAAGACTCTGGGATGGAAAAAGTTGGCGGTGATTAGTAGGGCAATTTTGAAGGTTTCCATAGCTCATCTTCCAACCCACACGCGTGGAGATGTTATCGTGCATGTACCCATTGACTCTAAGACTCTGGGATGGAAAAAGTTGGCGGTGATTAGTAGGGCACCATAGCTCATAGCTCATCTTCCATAGCTCATCTTCCAACCCACACGCGTGGAGATGTTATCGTGCATGTACCCATTGACTCTGAGACTCTGGGATGGAAAAAGTTGGCGGTGATTAGTAGGGTACCATAGCTCATAGCTCATCTTCCATAGAACATTTTCCAACCCACACGCGTGGAGATGTTATCGTGCATGTACCCATTGACTCTAAGACTCTGGGATGGAAAAAGTTGGCGGTGATTAGTAGGGCACCATAGCTCATAGCTCATCTTCCATAGCTCATCTTCCATAGCTCATCTTCCATAGCTCATCTTCCAACCCACACGCGTGGAGATGTTATCGTGCATGTACCCATTGACTCTGAGACTCTGGGATGGAAAAAGTTGGCGGTGGTCAGTAGGGCAATTTTGAACGCTTCCATAGCTCATCTTCCAATCCACACGGGCGGTGATGTTATCGTGCATGTACCCATTGACTCTGAGACTCTGGGATGGAAAAAGTTGGCGGTGATTAGTAGGGCAATTTTGAAGGTTTCCATAGCTCATCTTCCAACCCACACGCGTGGAGATGTTATCGTACATGTACCCACTGACTCTAAGACTCTGGGATGGAAAAAGTTGGCGGTGATTAGTAGGGCACCATAGCTCATAGCTCATCTTCCATAGCTCATCTTCCAACCCACACGCGTGGAGATGTTATCGTGCATGTAGCCACTGACTCTGAGACTCTGGGATGGAAAAAGTTGGCGGTGATTAGTAGGGCAATTTTGAAGGTTTCCATAGCTCATCTTCCAACCCACACGCGTGGAGATGTTATCGTGCATGTACCCATTGACTCTAAGACTCTGGGATGGAAAAAGTTGGCGGTGATTAGTAGGGCACCATAGCTCATAGCTAATCTTCCATAGCTCATCTTCCAACCCACACGCGTGGAGATGTTATCGTGCATGTACCCATTGACTCTGAGACTCTGGGATGGAAAAAGTTGGCGGTGATTAGTAGGGCAATTTTGAAGGTTTCCATAGCTCATCTTCCAACCCACACGCGTGGAGATGTTATCGTGCATGTACCCATTGACTCTAAGACTCTGGGATGGAAAAAGTTGGCGGTGATTAGTAGGGCAATTTTGAAGGTTTCCATAGCTCATCTTCCAACCCACACGCGTGGAGATGTTATCGTGCATGTACCCATTGACTCTAAGACTCTGGGATGGAAAAAGTTGGCGGTGATTAGTAGGGCACCATAGCTCATAGCTCATCTTCCATTGGGATGGAAAAAGTTGGCGGTGATTAGTAGGGCACCATAGCTCATAGCTCATCTTCCATAGCTCATCTTCCAACCCACACGCGTGGAGATGTTATCGTGCATGTACCCATTGACTCTGAGACTCTGGGATGGAAAAAGTTGGCGGTGATTAGTAGGGTACCATAGCTCATAGCTCATCTTCCATAGCTCATTTTCCAACCCACACGCGTGGAGATGTTATCGTGCATGTACCCATTGACTCTGAGACTCTGGGATGGAAAAAGTTGGCGGTGATTAGTAGGGCACCATAGCTCATAGCTCATCTTCCATAGCTCATCTTCCAACCCACACGCGTGGAGATGTTATCGTGCATGTACCCATTGACTCTGAGACTCTGGGATGGAAAAAGTTGGCGGTGATTAGTAGGGCAATTTTGAAGGTTTCCATAGCTCATCTTCCAACCCACACGCGTGGAGATGTTATCGTGCATGTACCCATTGACTCTAAGACTCTGGGATGGAAAAAGTTGGCGGTGATTAGTAGGGCAATTTTGAAGGTTTCCATAGCTCATCTTCCAACCCACACGCGTGGAGATGTTATCGTGCATGTACCCATTGACTCTAAGACTCTGGGATGGAAAAAGTTGGCGGTGATTAGTAGGGCACCATAGCTCATAGCTCATCTTCCATAGCTCATCTTCCAACCCACACACGTGGAGATGTTATCGTGCATGTACCCATTGACTCTGAGACTCTGGGATGGAAAAAGTTGGCGGTGATTAGTAGGGCACCATAGCTCATAGCTCATCTTCCATAGCTCATCTTCCAACCCACACGCGTGGAGATGTTATCGT
Source organism: Eristalis arbustorum (assembly GCA_916610145.1). Lineage (NCBI taxonomy): Eukaryota > Metazoa > Arthropoda > Insecta > Diptera > Syrphidae > Eristalis > Eristalis arbustorum. Next base: position 66,687 of record CAKAIZ010000118.1, on the reverse strand, counting down.
GCATGTAGCCACTGACTCTAAGACTCTGGGATGGAAAAAGTTGGCGGTGGTCAGCAGGGCAATCTTTAAGGTTTCCATTGCTCATCTTCCAACCCACACGGGTGGTGATGTTATCGTGCATGTACCTATTGACTCTAAGACTCTCGGATGGAAAAAGTTGGCGGTGATTAGTAGGGCACCATAGCTCATAGCTCATCTTCCAACCCACACGGGTGGTGATGTTATCGTGCATGTACCCATTGACTCTGAGACTCTGGGATGGAAAAAGTTGGCGTTGAGTAGTAGGGCACCATAGCTCATAGCTCATCTTCCATAGCTCATCTTCCAACCCACACGCGTGGAGATGTTATCGTGCATGTACCCATTGACTCTGAGACTCTGGGATGGAAAAAGTTGGCGGTGATTAGTAGGGCACCATAGCTCATAGCTCATCTTCCATAGCTCATCTTCCATAGCTCATCTTCCATAGCTCATCTTCCATAGCTCATCTTCCAACCCACACGCGTGGAGATGTTATCGTGCATGTACCCATTGACTCTGAGACTCTGGGATGGAAAAAGTTGGCGGTGATTAGTAGGGCACCATAGCTCATAGCTCATCTTCCATAGCTCATCTTCCAACCCACACGCGTGGAGATGTTATCGTGCATGTACCCACTGACTCTAAGACTCTGGGATGGAAAAAGTTGGCGGTGATTAGTAGGGCACCATAGCTCATAGCTCATCTTCCATAGCTCATCTTCCAACCCACACGGGTGGTGATGTTATCGTGCATGTACCCATTGACTCTGAGACTCTGGGATGGAAAAAGTTGGCGGTGATTAGTAGGGCAATTTTGAAGGTTTCCATAGCTCATCTTCCAACCCACACGCGTGGAGATGTTATCGTGCATGTACCCATTGACTCTAAGACTCTGGGATGGAAAAAGTTGGCGGTGATTAGTAGGGCACCATAGCTCATAGCTCATCTTCCAACCCACACGCGTGGAGATGCTATCGTGCATGTACCCATTGACTCTGAGACTCTGGGGTGGAAAAAGTTGGCGGTGATTAGTAGGGCAATTTTGAAGGTTTCCATAGCTCATCTTCCAACCCACACGCGTGGAGATGTTATCGTGCATGTACCCATTGACTCTAAGACTCTGGGATGGAAAAAGTTGGCGGTGATTAGTAGGGCAATTTTGAAGGTTTCCATAGCTCATCTTCCAACCCACACGCGTGGAGATGTTATCGTGCATGTACCCATTGACTCTAAGACTCTGGGATGGAAAAAGTTGGCGGTGATTAGTAGGGCACCATAGCTCATAGCTCATCTTCCATAGCTCATCTTCCAACCCACACGCGTGGAGATGTTATCGTGCATGTACCCATTGACTCTGAGACTCTGGGATGGAAAAAGTTGGCGGTGATTAGTAGGGTACCATAGCTCATAGCTCATCTTCCATAGCTCATTTTCCAACCCACACGCGTGGAGATGTTTTCGTGCATGTACCCATTGACTCTCAGACTCTGGGATGGAAAAAGTTGGCGGTGATTAGTAGGGCACCATAGCTCATAGCTCATCTTCCAACCCACACGCGTGGAGATGTTATCGTGCATGTACCCATTGACTCTGAGACTCTGGGATGGAAAAAGTTGGCGTTGAGTAGTAGGGCACCATAGCTCATAGCTCATCTTCCATAGCTCATCTTCCAACCCACACGCGTGGAGATGTTATCGTGCATGTACCCATTGACTCTGAGACTCTGGGATGGAAAAAGTTGGCGGTGATTAGTAGGGCACCATAGCTCATAGCTCATCTTCCATAGCTCATTTTCCAACCCACACGCGTGGAGATGTTTTCGTGCATGTACCCATTGACTCTGAGACTCTGGGATGGCAAAAGTTGGCGGTGATTAGTAGGGCAATTTTGAAGGTTTCCATAGCTCATCTTCCAACCCACACGGGTGGTGATGTTATCGTGCATGTACCTATTGACTCTAAGACTCTCGGATGGAAAAAGTTGGCCGTGGTCAGTAGGGCAATTTTGAAGGTTTCCATAGCTCATCTTCCAACCCACACGCGTGGAGATGTTATCGTGCATGTACCCATTGACTCTAAGACTCTGGGATGGAAAAAGTTGGCGGTGATTAGTAGGGCACCATAGCTCATAGCTCATCTTCCATAGCTCATCTTCCAACCCACACGCGTGGAGATGTTATCGTGCATGTACCCATTGACTCTGAGACTCTGGGATGGAAAAAGTTGGCGGTGATTAGTAGGGCACCATAGCTCATAGCTCATCTTCCATAGCTCATTTTCCAACCCACACGCGTGGAGATGTTATCGTGCATGTACCCATTGACTCTAAGACTCTGGGATGGAAAAAGTTGGCGGTGATTAGTAGGGCACCATAGCTCATAGCTCATCTTCCATAGCTCATCTTCCAACCCACACGCGTGGAGATGTTATCGTGCATGTACCCATTGACTCTGAGACTCTGGGATGGAAAAAGTTGGCGTTGAGTAGTAGGGCACCATAGCTCATAGCTCATCTTCCATAACTCATCTTCCAACCCACACGCGTGGAGATGTTATCGTGCATGTACCTATTGACTCTAAGACTCTGGGATGGAAAAAGTTGGCGGTGATTAGTAGGGCAATTTTGAAGGTTTCCATAGCTCATCTTCCAACCCACACGCGTGGAGATGTTATCGTGCATGTACCCATTGACTCTAAGACTCTGGGATGGAAAAAGTTGGCGGTGATTAGTAGGGCACCATAGCTCATAGCTCATCTTCCATAGCTCATCTTCCAACCCACACGCGTGGAGATGTTATCGTGCATGTACCCATTGACTCTGAGACTCTGGGATGGAAAAAGTTGGCGGTGATTAGTAGGGCACCATAGCTCATAGCTCATCTTCCATAGCTCATCTCATCCAACCCACACGCGTGGAGATGTTATCGTGCATGTACCCACTGACTCTAAGACTCTGGGATGGAAAAAGTTGGCGGTGATTAGTAGGGCAATTTTGAAGGTTTCCATAGCTCATCTTCCAACCCACACGCGTGGAGATGTTATCGTGCATGTACCCATTGACTCTAAGACTCTGGGATGGAAAAAGTTGGCGGTGATTAGTAGGGCACCATAGCTCATAGCTCATCTTCCATAGCTCATCTTCCATAGCTCATCTTCCAACCCACACGCGTGGAGATGTTATCGTGCATGTACCCATTGACTCTGAGACTCTGGGATGGAAAAAGTTGGCGGTGATTAGTAGGGCAATTTTGAAGGTTTCCATAGCTCATCTTCCAACACACACGCGTGGAGATGTTATCGTGCATGTACCCATTGACTCTAAGACTCTGGGATGGAAAAAGTTGGCGGTGATTAGTAGGGCACCATAGCTCATAGCTCATCTTCCAACCCACACGGGTGGTGATGTTATCGTGCATGTACCCATTGACTCTGAGACTCTGGGATGGAAAAAGTTGGCGGTGATTAGTAGGGCACCATAGCTCATAGCTCATCTTCCATAGCTCATCTTCCAACCCACACGGGTGGTGATGTTATCGTGCATGTACCCATTGACTCTGAGACTCTGGGATGGAAAAAGTTGGCGGTGATTAGTAGGGCAATTTTGAAGGTTTCCATAGCTCATCTTCCAACCCACACGCGTGGAGATGTTATCGTGCATGTACCCACTGACTCTAAGACTCTGGGATGGAAAAAGTTGGCGGTGATTAGTAGGGAACCATAGCTCATAGCTCATCTTCCATAACTCATCTTCCAACCCACACGCGTGGAGATGTTATCGTGCATGTACCTATTGACTCTAAGAATCTGGGATGGAAAAAGTTGGCCGTGGTCAGTAGGGCAATTTTGAAGGTTTCCATAGCTCATCTTCCAACCCACACGCGTGGAGATGTTATCGTGCATGTACCCATTGACTCTAAGACTCTGGGATGGAAAAAGTTGGCGGTGATTAGTAGAGCACCATAGCTCATAGCTCATCTTCCAACCCACACGGGTGGTGATGTTATCGTGCATGTACCCATTGACTGAGACTCTGGGATGGAAAAAGTTGGCGGTGATTAGTAGGGCACCATAGCTCATAGCTCATCTTCCATAGCTCATCTTCCATAGCTCATCTTCCAACCCACACGGGTGGTGATGTTATCGTGCATGTACCCATTGACTCTGAGACTCTGGGATGGAAAAAGTTGGCGGTGATTAGTAGGGCACCATAGCTCATAGCTCATCTTCCATAGCTCATCTTCCAACCCACACGCGTGAAGATGTTATCGTGCATGTACCCATTGACTCTAAGACTCTGGGATGGAAAAAGTTGGCGGTGGTCAGCAGGGCAATTTTGAACGCTTCCATAGCTCATCTTCCAATCCACACGGGCGGTGATGTTATCGTGCATGTACCATTGACTCTGAGACTCTGGGATGGAAAAAGTTGGCGGTGATTAGTAGGGCAATTTTGAAGGTTTCCATAGCTCATCTTCCAACCCACACGCGTGGAGATGTTATCGTGCATGTACCCATTGACTCTAAGACTCTGGATGGAAAAAGTTGTCGGTGGTCAGCAGGGCAATTTTTAAGGTTTCCATAGCTCATCTTCCAACCCACACGGGTGGCGATGTTATCGTGCATGTACCCATTGACTCTGAGACTCTGGGATGGAAAAAGTTGGCCGTGGTCAGTAGGGCAATTTTGAAGGTTTCCATAGCTCATCTTCCAACCCACACGCGTGAGATGTTATCGTGCATGTACCCACTGACTCTAAGACTCTGGGATGGAAAAAGTTGGCGGTGATTAGTAGGGCACCATAGCTCATAGCTCATCTTCCATAGCTCATCTTCCAACCCACACGCGTGGAGATGTTATCGTGCATGTACCCATTGACTCTAAGACTCTGGGATGGAAAAAGTTGGCGGTGGTCAGCAGGGCAATTTTGAACGCTTCCATAGCTCATCTTCCAATCCACACGGGCGGTGATGTTATCGTGCATGTACCCATTGACTCTGAGACTCTGGGATGGAAAAAGTTGGCGGTGATTAGTAGGGCAATTTTGAAGGTTTCCATAGCTCATCTTCCAACACACACGCTTGGAGATGTTATCGTGCATGTACCCATTGACTCTAAGACTCTGGGATGGAAAAAGTTGGCGGTGGTCAGCAGGGCAATTTTTAAGGTTTCCATAGCTCATCTTCCAACCCACACGGGTGGTGATGTTATCGTGCATGTACCCATTGACTCTGAGACTCTGGGATGGAAAAAGTTGGCCGTGGTCAGTAGGGCAATTTTGAAGGTTTCCATAGCTCATCTTCCAACCCACACGCGTGGAGATGTTATCGTGCATGTACCCACTGACTCTAAGACTCTGGGATGGAAAAAGTTGGCGGTGATTAGTAGGGCACCATAGCTCATAGCTCATCTTCCATAGCTCATTTTCCAACCCACACGCGTGGAGATGTTATCGTGCATGTACCCATTGACTCTAAGACTCTGGGATGGAAAAAGTTGGCGGTGGTCAGCAGGGCAATTTTTAAGGTTTCCATAGCTCATCTTCCAACCCACACGGGTGGTGATGTTATCGTGCATGTACCCATTGACTCTGAGACTCTGGGATGGAAAAAGTTGGCCGTGGTCAGTAGGGCAATTTTGAAGGTTTCCATAGCTCATCTTCCAACCCACACGCGTGGAGATATTATCGTGCATGTACCCATTGACTCTAAGACTCTGGATGGAAAAAAGTTGGCGGTGATTAGTAGGGCACCATAGCTCATAGCTCATCTTCCATAGCTCATCTTCCAACCCACACGGGTGGTGATGTTATCGTGCATGTACCCATTGACTCTGAGACTCTGGGATGGGAAAAGTTGGCCGTGGTCAGTAGGGCAATTTTTAAGGTTTCCATAGCTCATCTTCCAACCCACACGCGTGGAGATGTTATCGTGCATGTACCCATTGACTCTAAGACTCTGGGATGGAAAAAGTTGGCGGTGATTAGTAGGGCACCATAGCTCATAGCTCATCTTCCATAGCTCATCTTCCATAGCTCATCTTCCAACCCACACGCGTGGAGATGTTATCGTGCATGTACCTATTGACTCTAAGACTCTGGGATGGAAAAAGTTGGCGGTGATTAGTAGGGCACCATAGCTCATAGCTCATCTTCCAACCCACACGGGTGGTGATGTTATCGTGCATGTACCCATTGACTCTGAGACTCTGGGATGGAAAAAGTTGGCGGTGATTAGTAGGGCACCATAGCCCATAGCTCATCTTATATAGCTCATCTTCCAACCCACACGCGTGGAGATGTTATCGTGCATGTACCCATTGACTCTGAGACTCTGGGATGGAAAAAGTTGGCGGTGATTAGTAGGGCACCATAGCTCATAGCTCATCTTCCAACCCACACGGGTGGTGATGTTATCGTGCATGTACCCATTGACTCTGAGACTCTGGGATGGAAAAAGTTGGCGGTGATTAGTAGGGCACCATAGCCCATAGCTCATCTTCCATAGCTCATCTTCCAACCCACACGCGTGGAGATGTTATCGTGCATGTACCCATTGACTCTGAGACTCTGGGATGGAAAAAGTTGGCGGTGATTAGTAGGGCACCATAGCTCATAGCTCATCTTCCATAGCTCATCTTCCAACCCACACGCGTGGAGATGTTATCGTGCATGTACCCATTGACTCTGAGACTCTGGGATGGAAAAAGTTGGCGTTGAGTAGTAGGGCACCATAGCTCATAGCTCATCTTCCATAGCTCATTTTCCAACCCACACGCGTGGAGATGTTTTCGTGCATGTACCCATTGACTCTGAGACTCTGGGATGGAAAAAGTTGGCGGTGATTAGTAGGGCAATTTTGAAGGTTTCCATAGCTCATCTTCCAACCCACACGCGTGGAGATGTTATCGGCATGTACCCATTGACTCTAAGACTCTGGGATGGAAAAAGTTGGCGGTGATTAGTAGGGCACCATAGCTCATAGCTCATCTTCCATAGCTCATCTTCCAACCCACACGCGTGGAGATGTTATCGTGCATGTACCCACTGACTCTAAGACTCTGGGATGGAAAAAAGTTGGCGTTGAGTAGTAGGGCACCATAGCTCATAGCTCATCTTCCATAGCTCATCTTCCAACCCACACGCGTGGAGATGTTATCGTGCATGTACCCATTGACTCTGAGACTCTGGGATGGAAAAAGTTGGCGTTGAGTAGTAGGGCACCATAGCTCATAGCTTATCTTCCATAGCTCATCTTCCAACCCACACGCGTGGAGATGTTATCGTGCATGTACCCATTGACTCTGAGACTCTGGGATGGAAAAAGTTGGCGGTGATTAGTAGGGCAATTTTGAAGGTTTCCATAGCTCATCTTCCAACCCACACGCGTGGAGATGTTATCGTGCATGTACCCATTGACTCTAAGACTCTGGGATGGAAAAAGTTGGCGGTGATTAGTAGGGCACCATAGCTCATAGCTCATCTTCCATAGCTCATCTTCCAACCCACACGCGTGGAGATGTTATCGTGCATGTACCCATTGACTCTGAGACTCTGGGATGGAAAAAGTTGGCGGTGATTAGTAGGGCACCATAGCTCATAGCTCATCTTCCATAGCTCATCTTCCAACCCACACGCGTGGAGATGTTATCGTGCATGTACCCATTGACTCTAAGACTCTGGGATGGAAAAAGTTGGCGGTGATTAGTAGGGCACCATAGCTCATAGCTCATCTTCCATAGCTCATCTTCCAACCCACACGCGTGGAGATGTTATCGTGCATGTAGCCACTGACTCTAAGACTCTGGGATGGAAAAAGTTGGCGGTGATTAGTAGGGCACCATAGCTCATAGCTCATCTTCCAACCCACACGGGTGGTGATGTTATCGTGCATGTACCCATTGACTCTGAGACTCTGGGATGGAAAAAGTTGGCGGTGATTAGTAGGGCACCATAGCTCATAGCTCATCTTCCATAGCTCATCTTCCAACCCACACGCGTGGAGATGTTATCGTGCATGTACCCATTGACTCTGAGACTCTCGGATGGAAAAAGTTGGCCGTGGTCAGTAGGGCAATTTTGAAGGTTTCCATAGCTCATCTTCCAACCCACACGCGTGGAGATGTTATCGTGCATGTACCTATTGACTCTAAGACTCTCGGATGGAAAAAGTTGGCCGTGGTCAGTAGGGCAATGTTTAAGGTTTCCATAGCTCATCTTCCAACCCACACGCGTGGAGATATTATCGTGCATGTACCTATTGACTCTAAGACTCTCGGATGGAAAAAGTTGGCCGTGGGCAGTAGGGCAATTTTGAAGGTTTCCATAGCTCATCTTCCAACCCACACGCGTGGAGATGTTATCGTGCATGTACCCATTGACTCTAAGACTCTGGGATGGAAAAAGTTGGCGGTGATTAGTAGGGCACCATAGCTCATAGCTCATCTTCCATAACTCATCTTCCAACCCACACACGTGGAGATGTTATCGTGCATGTACCTATTGACTCTAAGACTCTGGGATGGAAAAAGTTGGCCGTGGTCAGTAGGGCAATTTTGAAGGTTTCCATAGCTCATCTTCCAACCCACACGCGTGGAGATGTTATCGTGCATGTACCCATTGACTCTAAGACTCTGGGATGGAAAAAGTTGGCGGTGATTAGTAGGGCACCATAGCTCATAGCTCATCTTCCATAGCTCATCTTCCAACCCACACGCGTGGAGATGTTATCGTGCATGTACCTATTGACTCTAAGACTCTCGGATGGAAAAAGTTGGCGTTGAGTAGTAGGGTACCATAGCTCATAGCTCATCTTCCATAGCTCATCTTCCAACCCACACGCGTGGAGATGTTATCGTGCATGTACCCATTGACTCTGAGACTCTGGGATGGAAAAAGTTGGCGGTGATTAGTAGGGTACCATAGCTCATAGCTCATCTTCCATAGCTCATCTTCCAACCCACACGCGTGGAGATGTTATCGTGCATGTACCCATTGACTCTGAGACTCTGGGATGGAAAAAGTTGGCGTTGAGTAGTAGGGCACCATAGCTCATAGCTCATCTTCCATAGCTCATTTTCCAACCCACACGCGTGGAGATGTTTTCGTGCATGTACCCATTGACTCTGAGACTCTGGGATGGAAAAAGTTGGCGGTGATTAGTAGGGCAATTTTGAAGGTTTCCATAGCTCATCTTCCAACCCACACGCGTGGAGATGTTATCGTGCATGTACCCACTGACTCTAAGACTCTGGGATGGAAAAAGTTGGCGGTGATTAGTAGGGCACCATAGCTCATAGCTCATCTTCCAACCCACACGCGTGGAGATGTTATCGTGCATGTACCCATTGACTCTGAGACTCTGGGATGGAAAAAGTTGGCGGTGGTCAGTAGGGCAATTTTGAACGCTTCCATAGCTCATCTTCCAACCCACACGCGTGGAGATGTTATCGTGCATGTACCCACTGACTCTAAGACTCTGGGATGGAAAAAGTTGGCGGTGATTAGTAGGGCACCATAGCTCATAGCTCATCTTCCATAGCTTATCTTCCAACCCACACGGGTGGTGATGTTATCGTGCATGTACCTATTGACTCTAAGACTCTCGGATGGAAAAAGTTGGCGGTGATTAGTAGGGCACCATAGCTCATAGCTCATCTTCCAACCCACACGCGTGGAGATGTTATCGTGCATGTAGCCACTGACTCTAAGACTCTGGGATGGAAAAAGTTGGCGGTGATTAGTAGGGCACCATAGCTCATAGCTCATCTTCCAACCCACACGCGTGGAGATGTTATCGTGCATGTAGCCACTGACTCTAAGACTCTGGGATGGAAAAAGTTGGCGGTGATTAGTAGGGCACCATAGCTCATAGCTCATCTTCCATAGCTCATCTTCCAACCCACACGCGTGGAGATGTTATCGTGCATGTACCCATTGACTCTGAGACTCTGGGATGGAAAAAGTTGGCGTTGAGTAGTAGGGCACCATAGCTCATAGCTCATCTTCCGTAGCTCATCTTCCAACCCACACGCGTGGAGATGTTATCGTGCATGTACCCATTGACTCTGAGACTCTGGGATGGAAAAAGTTGGCGGTGGTCAGTAGGGCAATTTTGAACGCTTCCATAGCTCATCTTCCAACCCACACGCGTGGAGATGTTATCGTGCATGTACCCACTGACTCTAAGACTCTGGGATGGAAAAAGTTGGCGTTGAGTAGTAGGGCACCATAGCTCATAGCTCATCTTCCATAGCTCATCTGCCAACCCACACGCGTGGAGATGTTATCGTGCATGTACCCATTGACTCTGAGACTCTGGGATGGAAAAAGTTGGCGGTGATTAGTAGGGTACCATAGCTCATAGCTCATCTTCCATAGCTCATCTTCCAACCCACACGCGTGGAGATGTTATCGTGCATGTACCCATTGACTCTGAGACTCTGGGATGGAAAAAGTTGGCGTTGAGTAGTAGGGCACCATAGCTCATAGCTCATCTTCCATAGCTCATTTTCCAACCCACACGCGTGGAGATGTTTTCGTGCATGTACCCATTGACTCTGAGACTCTGGGATGGAAAAAGTTGGCGGTGATTAGTAGGGCAATTTTGAAGGTTTCCATAGCTCATCTTCCAACCCACACGCGTGGAGATGTTATCGTGCATGTACCCACTGACTCTAAGACTCTGGGATGGAAAAAGTTTGCGGTGATTAGTAGGGCACCATAGCTCATAGCTCATCTTCCAACCCACACGCGTGGAGATGTTATCGTGCATGTACCCATTGACTCTAAGACTCTGGGATGGAAAAAGTTGGCGGTGATTAGTAGGGCACCATAGCTCATAGCTCATCTTCCAACCCACACGCGTGGAGATGTTATCGTGCATGTAGCCACTGACTCTAAGACTCTGGGATGGAAAAAGTTGGCGGTGATTAGTAGGGCACCATAGCTCATAGCTCATCTTCCATAGCTCATCTTCCAACCCACACGCGTGGAGATGTTATCGTGCATATACCCATTGACTCTGAGACTCTGGGATGGAAAAAGTTGGCGTTGAGTAGTAGGGCACCATAGCTCATAGCTCATCTTCCATAGCTCATCTTCCAACCCACACGCGTGGAGATGTTATCGTGCATGTACCCATTGACTCTGAGACTCTGGGATGGAAAAAGTTGGCGGTGATTAGTAGGGCAATTTTGAAGGTTTCCATAGCTCATCTTCCAACCCACACCCGTGGAGATGTTATCGTGCATGTAGCCACTGACTCTAAGACTCTGGGATGGAAAAAGTTGGCGGTGATTAGTAGGGCACCATAGCTCATAGCTCATCTTCCATAGCTCATCTTCCAACCCACACGCGTGGAGATGTTATCGTGCATGTACCCATTGACTCTGAGACTCTGGGATGGAAAAAGTTGGCGGTGATTAGTAGGGTACCATAGCTCATAGCTCATCTTCCATAGCTCATCTTCCAACCCACACGCGTGGAGATGTTATCGTGCATGTAGCCACTGACTCTAAGACTCTGGGATGGAAAAAGTTGGCGGTGATTAGTAGGGCACCATAGCCCATAGCTCATCTTCCAACCCACACGCGTGGAGATGTTATCGTGCATGTACCCATTGACTCTGAGACTCTGGGATGGAAAAAGTTGGCGTTGAGTAGTAGGGCACCATAGCTCATAGCTCATCTTCCATAGCTCATCTTCCAACCCACACGCGTGGAGATGTTATCGTGCATGTACCCATTGACTCTGAGACTCTGGGATGGAAAAAGTTGGCCGTGGTCAGTAGGGCAATTTTGAAGGTTTCCATAGCTCATCTTCCAACCCACACGCGTGGAGATGTTATCGTGCATGTACCCATTGACTCTGAGACTCTGGGATGGAAAAAGTTGGCGGTGATTAGTAGGGCAATTTTTAAGGTTTCCATAGCTCATCTTCCAACCCACACGGGTGGTGATGTTATCGTGCATGTACCCATTGACTCTGAGACTCTGGGATGGAAAAAGTTGGCCGTGGTCAGTAGGGCAATTTTGAAGGTTTCCATAGCTCATCTTCCAACCCACACGCGTGGAGATGTTATCGTGCATGTACCCATTGACTCTAAGACTCTGGGATGGAAAAAGTTGGCGTTGAGTAGTAGGGCACCATAGCTCATAGCTCATCTTCCATAGCTCATCTTCCAACCCACACGCGTGGAGATGTTATCGTGCATGTACCCATTGACTCTGAGACTCTGGGATGGAAAAAGTTGGCGGTGATTAGTAGGGCAATTTTTAAGGTTTCCATAGCTCATCTTCCAACCCACACGGGTGGTGATGTTATCGTGCATGTACCCATTGACTCTGAGACTCTGGGATGGAAAAAGTTGGCCGTGGTCAGTAGGGCAATTTTGAAGGTTTCCATAGCTCATCTTCCAACCCACACCCGTGGAGATGTTATCGTGCATGTAGCCACTGACTCTAAGACTCTGGGATGGAAAAAGTTGGCGGTGATTAGTAGGGCACCATAGCTCATAGCTCATCTTCCATAGCTCATCTTCCAACCCACACGCGTGGAGATGTTATCGTGCATGTACCCATTGACTCTGAGACTCTGGGATGGAAAAAGTTGGCGGTGATTAGTAGGGTACCATAGCTCATAGCTCATCTTCCATAGCTCATCTTCCAACCCACACGCGTGGAGATGTTATCGTGCATGTAGCCACTGACTCTAAGACTCTGGGATGGAAAAAGTTGGCGGTGATTAGTAGGGCACCATAGCCCATAGCTCATCTTCCAACCCACACGCGTGGAGATGTTATCGTGCATGTACCCATTGACTCTGAGACTCTGGGATGGAAAAAGTTGGCGTTGAGTAGTAGGGCACCATAGCTCATAGCTCATCTTCCATAGCTCATCTTCCAACCCACACGCGTGGAGATGTTATCGTGCATGTACCCATTGACTCTGAGACTCTGGGATGGAAAAAGTTGGCCGTGGTCAGTAGGGCAATTTTGAAGGTTTCCATAGCTCATCTTCCAACCCACACGCGTGGAGATGTTATCGTGCATGTACCCATTGACTCTGAGACTCTGGGATGGAAAAAGTTGGCGGTGATTAGTAGGGCAATTTTTAAGGTTTCCATAGCTCATCTTCCAACCCACACGGGTGGTGATGTTATCGTGCATGTACCCATTGACTCTGAGACTCTGGGATGGAAAAAGTTGGCCGTGGTCAGTAGGGCAATTTTGAAGGTTTCCATAGCTCATCTTCCAACCCACACGCGTGGAGATGTTATCGTGCATGTACCCATTGACTCTGAGACTCTGGGATGGAAAAAGTTGGCGGTGATTAGTAGGGTACCATAGCTTATAGCTCATCTTCCATAGCTCATCTTCCAACCCACACGCGTGGAGATGTTATCGTGCATGTACCCATTGACTCTGAGACTCTGGGATGGAAAAAGTTGGCGGTGATTAGTAGGGCACCATAGCTCATAGCTCATCTTCCATAGCTCATCTTCCAACCCACACGCGTGGAGATGTTATCGTGCATGTAGCCACTGACTCTAAGACTCTGGTATGGAAAAAGTTGGCGGTGATTAGTAGGGCACCATAGCTCATAGCTCATCTTCCATAGCTCATCTTCCAACCCACACGTGTGGAGATGTTATCGTGCATGTACCCATTGACTCTGAGACTCTGGGATGGAAAAAGTTGGCGGTGATTAGTAGGGCACCATAGCTCATAGCTCATCTTCCATAGCTCATCTTCCAACCCACACGCGTGGAGATGTTATCGTGCATGTAGCCACTGACTCTAAGACTCTGGGATGGAAAAAGTTGGCGGTGATTAGTAGGGCACCATAGCTCATAGCTCATCTTCCATAGCTCATCTTCCAACCCACACGCGTGGAGATGTTATCGTGCATGTAGCCACTGACTCTAAGACTCTGGGATGGAAAAAGTTGGCGGTGATTAGTAGGGCACCATAGCTCATAGCTCATCTTCCAACCCACACGCGTGGAGATGTTATCGTGCATGTACCCATTGACTCTGAGACTCTGGGATGGAAAAAGTTGGCCGTGGTCAGTAGGGCAATTTTGAAGGTTTCCATAGCTCATCTTCCAACCCACACGCGTGGAGATGTTATCGTGCATGTACCCATTGACTCTAAGACTCTGGGATGGAAAAAGTTGGCGGTGATTAGTAGGGCACCATAGCTCATAGCTCATCTTTCATAGCTCATCTTCCAACCCACACGGGTGGTGATGTTATCGTGCATGTACCTATTGACTCTAAGACTCTCGGATGGAAAAAGTTGGCGGTGATTAGTAGGGCACCATAGCTCATAGCTCATCTTCCAACCCACACGCGTGGAGATGTTATCGTGCATGTACCCATTGACTCTGAGACTCTGGGATGGAAAAAGTTGGCGGTGGTCAGTAGGGCAATTTTGAACGCTTCCATAGCTCATCTTCCAATCCACACGGGCGGTGATGTTATCGTGCATGTACCCATTGACTCTGAGACTCTGGGATGGCAAAAGTTGGCGGTGATTAGTAGGGCACCATAGCTCAAAGCTCATCTTCCATAGCTCATTTTCCAACCCACACGCGTGGAGATGTTATCGTGCATGTACCCATTGACTCTGAGACTCTGGGATGGAAAAAGTTGGCCGTGGTCAGTAGGGCAATTTTGAAGGTTTCCATAGCTCATCTTCCAACCCACACGCGTGGAGATGTTATCGTGCATGTACCCATTGACTCTGACACTCTGGGATGGAAAAAGTTGGCGGTGATTAGTAGGGTACCATAGCTCATAGCTCATCTTCCATAGCTCATCTTCCAATCCACACGGGCGGTGATGTTATCGTGCATGTACCTATTGACTCTAAGACTCTCGGATGGAAAAAGTTGGCCGTGGTCAGTAGGGCAATTTTGAAGGTTTCCATAGCTCATCTTCCAACCCACACGCGTGGAGATATTATCGTGCATGTACCCATTGACTCTAAGACTCTGGGATGGAAAAAGTTGGCGGTGATTAGTAGGGCAATTTTGAAGGTTTCCATAGCTCATCTTCCAACCCACACGCGTGGAGATGTTATCGTGCATGTACCCATTGACTCTAAGACTCTGGGATGGAAAAAGTTGGCGGTGATTAGTAGGGCACCATAGCTCATAGCTCATCTTCCATAGCTCATCTTCCAACCCACACGCGTGGAGATGTTATCGTGCATGTAGCCACTGACTCTAAGACTCTGGTATGGAAAAAGTTGGCGGTGATTAGTAGGGCACCATAGCTCATAGCTCATCTTCCATAGCTCATCTTCCAACCCACACGTGTGGAGATGTTATCGTGCATGTACCCATTGACTCTGAGACTCTGGGATGGAAAAAGTTGGCGGTGATTAGTAGGGCACCATAGCTCATAGCTCATCTTCAGTAGCTCATCTTCCAACCCACACGCGTGGAGATGTTATCGTGCATGTAGCCACTGACTCTAAGACTCTGGGATGGAAAAAGTTGGCGGTGATTAGTAGGGCACCATAGCTCATAGCTCATCTTCCATAGCTCATCTTCCAACCCACACGCGTGGAGATGTTATCGTGCATGTACCCATTGACTCTGAGACTCTGGGATGGCAAAAGTTGGCGGTGATTAGTAGGGCACCATAGCTCAAAGCTCATCTTCCATAGCTCATTTTCCAACCCACACGCGTGGAGATGTTATCGTGCATGTACCCATTGACTCTGAGACTCTGGGATGGAAAAAGTTGGCCGTGGTCAGTAGGGCAATTTTGAAGGTTTCCATAGCTCATCTTCCAACCCACACGCGTGGAGATGTTATCGTGCATGTACCCATTGACTCTGAGACTCTGGGATGGAAAAAGTTGGCGGTGATTAGTAGGGCAATTTTGAAGGTTTCCATAGCTCATCTTCCAACCCACACGCGTGGAGATGTTATCGTGCATGTACCCATTGACTCTAAGACTCTGGGATGGAAAAAGTTGGCGGTGATTAGTAGGGCACCATAGCTCATAGCTCATCTTCCATAGCTCATCTTCCAACCCACACGCGTGGAGATGTTATCGTGCATGTACCCATTGACTCTGAGACTCTGGGATGGAAAAAGTTGGCGGTGATTAGTAGGGTACCATAGCTCATAGCTCATCTTCCATAGCTCATCTTCCAATCCACACGGGCGGTGATGTTATCGTGCATGTACCTATTGACTCTAAGACTCTCGGATGGAAAAAGTTGGCCGTGGTCAGTAGGGCAATTTTGAAGGTTTCCATAGCTCATCTTCCAACCCACACGCGTGGAGATATTATCGTGCATGTACCCATTGACTCTAAGACTCTGGGATGGAAAAAGTTGGCGGTGATTAGTAGGGCAATTTTGAAGGTTTCCATAGCTCATCTTCCAACCCACACGCGTGGAGATGTTATCGTGCATGTACCCATTGACTCTAAGACTCTGGGATGGAAAAAGTTGGCGGTGATTAGTAGGGCACCATAGCTCATAGCTCATCTTCCATAGCTCATCTTCCAACCCACACGCGTGGAGATGTTATCGTGCATGTAGCCACTGACTCTAAGACTCTGGTATGGAAAAAGTTGGCGGTGATTAGTAGGGCACCATAGCTCATAGCTCATCTTCCATAGCTCATCTTCCAACCCACACGCGTGGAGATGTTATCGTGCATGTAGCCACTGACTCTAAGACTCTGGGATGGAAAAAGTTGGCGGTGATTAGTAGGGCACCATAGCTCATAGCTCATCTTCCAACCCACACGCGTGGAGATGTTATCGTGCATGTACCCATTGACTCTGAGACTCTGGGATGGAAAAAGTTGGCGGTGATTAGTAGGGCAATTTTGAAGGTTTCCATAGCTCATCTTCCAACCCACACGCGTGGAGATGTTATCGTGCATGTACCCATTGACTCTGAGACTCTGGGATGGAAAAAGTTGGCGGTGATTAGTAGGGCAATTTTGAAGGTTTCCATAGCTCATCTTCCAACCCACACGCGTGGAGATATTATCGTGCATGTACCCATTGACTCTAAGACTCTGGGATGGAAAAAGTTGGCGGTGGTCAGTAGGGCAATTTTAAACGCTTCCATAGCTCATCTTCCAATCCACACGGGCGGTGATGTTATCGTGCATGTACCCATTGACTCTGAGACTCTGGGATGGAAAAAGTTGGCGGTGATTAGTAGGGCAATTTTGAAGGTTTCCATAGCTCATCTACCAACCCACACGCGTGGAGATGTTATCGTGCATGTACCTATTGACTCTAAGACTCTGGGATGGAAAAAGTTGGCGGTGATTAGTAGGGCACCATAGCTCATAGCTCATCTTCCAACCCACACGCGTGGAGATGTTATCGTGCATGTAGCCACTGACTCTAAGACTATGGTATGGAAAAAGTTGGCGGTGATTAGTAGGGCACCATAGCTCATAGCTCATCTTCCATAGCTCATCTTCCAACCCACACGCGTGGAGATGTTATCGTGCATGTACCCACTGACTCTAAGACTCTGGGATGGAAAAAGTTGGCGGTGATTAGTAGGGCACCATAGCTCATAGCTCATCTTCCATAGCTCATCTTCCAACCCACACGCGTGGAGATGTTATCGTGCATGTACCTATTGACTCTAAGAATCTGGGATGGAAAAAGTTGGCCGTGGTCAGTAGGGCAATTTTGAAGGTTTCCATAGCTCATCTTCCAACCCACACGCGTGGAGATATTATCGTGCATGTACCCATTGACTCTAAGACTCTGGGATGGAAAAAGTTGGCGGTGATTAGTAGGGCACCATAGCTCATAGCTCATCTTCCATAGCTCATCTTCCAACCCACACGGGTGGTGATGTTATCGTGCATGTACCTATTGACTCTAAGACTCTCGGATGGAAAAAGTTGGCGGTGATTAGTAGGGCACCATAGCTCATAGCTCATCTTCCAACCCACACGCGTGGAGATGTTATCGTGCATGTACCCATTGACTCTGAGACTCTGGGATGGAAAAAGTTGGCGGTGGTCAGTAGGGCAATTTTGAACGCTTCCATAGCTCATCTTCCAATCCACACGGGCGGTGATGTTATCGTGCATGTACCCATTGACTCTGAGACTCTGGGATGGCAAAAGTTGGCGGTGATTAGTAGGGCACCATAGCTCAAAGCTCATCTTCCATAGCTCATTTTCCAACCCACACGCGTGGAGATGTTATCGTGCATGTACCCATTGACTCTAAGACTCTGGGATGGAAAAAGTTGGCGGTGATTAGTAGGGCACCATAGCTCATAGCTCATCTTCCATAGCTCATCTTCCAACCCACACGCGTGGAGATGTTATCGTGCATGTAGCCACTGACTCTAAGACTCTGGGATGGAAAAAGTTGGCGGTGATTAGTAGGGCACCATAGCTCATAGCTCATCTTCCAACCCACACGCGTGGAGATGTTATCGTGCATGTACCCATTGACTCTGAGACTCTGGGATGGAAAAAGTTGGCGGTGATTAGTAGGGCACCATAGCTCATAGCTCATCTTCCATAGCTCATCTTCCAACCCACACGCGTGGAGATGTTATTGTGCATGTAGCCACTGACTCTAAGACTCTGGGATGGAAAAAGTTGGCGGTGATTAGTAGGGCACCATAGCTCATAGCTCATCTTCCATAGCTCATCTTCCAACCCACACGCGTGGAGATGTTATCGTGCATGTAGCCACTGACTCTAAGACTCTGGGATGGAAAAAGTTGGCGGTGATTAGTAGGGCACCATAGCTCATAGCTCATCTTCCAACCCACACGCGTGGAGATGTTATCGTGCATGTACCCATTGACTCTGAGACTCTGGGATGGAAAAAGTTGGCGGTGATTAGTAGGGCAATTTTGAAGGTTTCCATAGCTCATCTTCCAACCCACACGCGTGGAGATGTTATCGTGCATGTACCCATTGACTCTGAGACTCTGGGATGGAAAAAGTTGGCGGTGATTAGTAGGGCAATTTTGAAGGTTTCCATAGCTCATCTTCCAACCCACACGCGTGGAGATGTTATCGTGCATGTACCCATTGACTCTGAGACTCTGGGATGGAAAAAGTTGGCGTTGAGTAGTAGGGCACCATAGCTCATAGCTCATCTTCCATAGCTCATCTTCCAACCCACACGCGTGGAGATGTTATCGTGCATGTACCCACTGACTCTAAGACTCTGGGATGGAAAAAGTTGGCGGTGATTAGTAGGGCACCATAGCTCATAGCTCATCTTCCATAACTCATCTTCCAACCCACACGCGTGGAGATGTTATCGTGCATGTACCCATTGACTCTGAGACTCTGGGATGGAAAAAGTTGGCGGTGATTAGTAGGGTACCATAGCTCATAGCTCATCTTCCATAGCTCATTTTCCAACCCACACGCGTGGAGATGTTATCGTGCATGTACCCATTGACTCTGAGACTCTGGGATGGAAAAAGTTGGCGGTGATTAGTAGGGAAATTTTGAAGGTTTCCATAGCTCATCTTCCAACCCACACGCGTGGAGATGTTATCGTGCATGTAGCCACTGACTCTAAGACTCTGGGATGGAAAAAGTTGGCGGTGATTAGTAGGGCACCATAGCTCATAGCTCATCTTCCATAGCTCATCTTCCAACCCACACGCGTGGAGATGTTATCGTGCATGTACCCACTGACTCTAAGACTCTGGGATGGAAAAAGTTGGCGGTGATTAGTAGGGCACCATAGCTCATAGCTCATCTTCCATAGCTCATCTTCCATAGCTCATCTTCCAACCCACACGCGTGGAGATGTTATCGTGCATGTAGCCACTGACTCTAAGACTCTGGTATGGAAAAAGTTGGCGGTGATTAGTAGGGCACCATAGCTCATAGCTCATCTTCCAACCCACACGCGTGGAGATGTTATCGTGCATGTACCCATTGACTCTGAGACTCTGGGATGGCAAAAGTTGGCGGTGATTAGTAGGGCATATTTGAAGGTTTCCATAGCTCATCTTCCAACCCACACGGGTGGTGATGTTATCGTGCATGTACCTATTGACTCTAAGACTCTCGGATGGAAAAAGTTGGCGTTGAGTAGTAGGGCACCATAGCTCATAGCTCATCTTCCAACCCACACGCGTGGAGATGTTATCGTGCATGTACCCATTGACTCTGAGACTCTGGGATGGAAAAAGTTGGCGTTGAGTAGTAGGGCACCATAGCTCATAGCTCATCTTCCATAGCTCATTTTCCAACCAAACGCGTGGAGATGTTTTCGTGCATGTACCCATTGACTCTGAGACTCTGGGATGGAAAAAGTTGGCGGTGATTAGTAGGGCAATTTTGAAGGTTTCCATAGCTCATCTTCCAACCCACACGCGTGGAGATGTTATCGTGCATGTACCCATTGACTCTGAGACTCTGGGATGGAAAAAGTTGGCGTTGAGTAGTAGGGCACCATAGCTCATAGCTCATCTTCCATAGCTCATCTTCCAACCCACACGCGTGGAGATGTTATCGTGCATGTAGCCACTGACTCTAAGACTCTGGGATGGAAAAAGTTGGCGGTGATTAGTAGGGCACCATAGCTCATAGCTCATCTTCCATAGCTCATCTTCCAACCCACACGCGTGGAGATGTTATCGTGCATGTACCCATTGACTCTAAGTTTCTGGGATGGAAAAAGTTGGCGGTGATTAGTAGGGCACCATAGCTCATAGCTCATCTTCCATAGCTCATCTTCCAACCCACACGCGTGGAGATATTATCGTGCATGTACCCATTGACTCTAAGACTCTGGGATGGAAAAAGTTGGCGGTGATTAGTAGGGCACCATAGCTCATAGCTCATCTTCCATAACTCATCTTCCAACCCACACGCGTGGAGATGTTATCGTGCATGAACCTATTGACTCTAAGACTGTGGGATGGAAAAAGTTGGCCGTGGTCAGTAGGGCAATTTTGAAGGTTTCCATAGCTCATCTTCCAACCCACACGCGTGGAGATGTTATCGTGCATGTACCCACTGACTCTAAGACTCTGGGATGGAAAAAGTTGGCGGTGATTAGTAGGGCAATTTTGAAGGTTTCCATAGCTCATCTTCCAACCCACACGCGTGGAGATGTTATCGTGCATGTACCCACTGACTCTAAGACTCTGGGATGGAAAAAGTTGGCGGTGATTAGTAGGGCACCATAGCTCATAGCTCATCTTCCATAGCTCATCTTCAACCCACACGCGTGGAGATGTTATCGTGCATGTACCCATTGACTCTGAGACTCTGGGATGGAAGAAGTTGGCGGTGATTAGTAGGGCACCATAGCTCATAGCTCATCTTCCATAGCTCATCTTCCAACCCACACGCGTGGAGATGTTATCGTGCATGTACCCATTGACTCTGAGACTCTGGGATGGAAAAAGTTGGCGTTGAGTAGTAGGGCACCATAGCTCATAGCTCATCTTCCATAGCTCATCTTCCAACCCACACGCGTGGAGATGTTATCGTGCATGTACCCATTGACTCTAAGACTCTGGGATGGAAAAAGTTGGCGGTGATTAGTAGGGCACCATAGCTCATAGCTCATCTTCCATAACTCATCTTCCAACCCACACGCGTGGAGATGTTATCGTGCATGTACCTATTGACTCTAAGACTCTGGGATGGAAAAAGTTGGCCGTGGTCAGTAGGGCAATTTTGAAGGTTTCCATAGCTCATCTTCCAACCCACACGGGTGGTGATGTTATTGTGCATGTACCTATTGACTCTAAGACTCTCGGATGGAAAAAGTTGGCGTTGAGTAGTAGGGCACCATAGCTCATAGCTCATCTTCCAACCCACACGCGTGGAGATGTTATCGTGCATGTACCCATTGACTCTGAGACTCTGGGATGGAAAAAGTTGGCGGTGATTAGTAGGGTACCATAGCTCATAGCTCATCTTCCATAGCTCATCTTCCAACCCACACGCGTGGAGATGTTATCGTGCATGTACCCATTGACTCTGAGACTCTGGGATGGAAAAAGTTGGCGTTGAGTAGTAGGGCACCATAGCTCATAGCTCATCTTCCATAGCTCATCTTCCAACCCACACGGGTGGTGATGTTATCGTGCATGTACCTATTGACTCTAAGACTCTCGGATGGAAAAAGTTGGCGTTGAGTAGTAGGGCACCATAGCTCATAGCTCATCTTCCATAGCTCATCTTCCAACCCACACGCGTGGAGATGTTATCGTGCATGTACCCATTGACTCTAAGACTCTGGGATGGAAAAAGTTGGCGGTGATTAGTAGGGCACCATAGCTCATAGCTCATCTTCCATAGCTCATCTTCCAACCCACACGCGTGGAGATGTTATCGTGCATGTAGCCACTGACTCTAAGACTCTGGGATGGAAAAAGTTGGCGGTGATTAGTAGGGCACCATAGCTCATAGCTCATCTTCCATAGCTCATCTTCCAACCCACACGCGTGGAGATATTATCGTGCATGTACCCATTGACTCTAAGACTCTGGGATGGAAAAAGTTGGCGGTGATTAGTAGGGCAATTTTGAAGGTTTCCATAGCTCATCTTCCAACCCACACGCGTGGAGATGTTATCGTGCATGTACCCACTGACTCTAAGACTCTGGGATGGAAAAAGTTGGCGGTGATTAGTAGGGCACTATAGCTCATAGCTCATCTTCCATAGCTCATCTTCCAACCCACACGCGTGGAGATGTTATCGTGCATGTACCCATTGACTCTGAGACTCTGGGATGGAAAAAGTTGGCGGTGATTAGTAGGGCACCATAGCTCATAGCTCATCTTCCATAGCTCATCTTCCAACCCACACGCGTGGAGATGTTATCGTGCATGTACCCATTGACTCTGAGACTCTGGGATGGCAAAAAATGGCGGTGATTAGTAGGGCAATTTTGAAGGTTTCCATAGCTCATCTTCCAACCCACACGGGTGGTGATGTTATCGTGCATGTACCTATTGACTCTAAGACTCTCGGATGGAAAAAGTTGGCGTTGAGTAGTAGGGCACCATAGCTCATAGCTCATCTTCCATAGCTCATCTTCCATAGCTCATCTTCCAACCCACACGCGTGGAGATGTTATCGTGCATGTACCCATTGACTCTGAGACTCTGGGATGGAAAAAGTTGGCGTTGAGTAGTAGGGCACCATAGCTCATAGCTCCATCTTCCATAGCTCATCTTCCAACCCACACGCGTGGAGATGTTATCGTGCATGTACCCATTGACTCTAAGACTCTGGGATGGAAAAAGTTGGCGGTGATTAGTAGGGCACCATAGCTCATAGCTCATCTTCCATAGCTCATCTTCCAACCCACACGCGTGGAGATATTATCGTGCATGTACCCATTGACTCTAAGACTCTGGGATGGAAAAAGTTGGCGGTGATTAGTAGGGCACCATAGCTCATAGCTCATCTTCCATAACTCATCTTCCAACCCACACGCGTGGAGATGTTATCGTGCATGTACCTATTGACTCTAACACTCTGGGATGGAAAAAGTTGGCCGTGGTCAGTAGGGCAATTTTGAAGGTTTCCATAGCTCATCTTCCAACCCACACGCGTGGAGATGTTATCGTGCATGTACCCACTGACTCTAAGACTCTGGGATGGAAAAAGTTGGCGGTGATTAGTAGGGCAATTTTGAAGGTTTCCATAGCTCATCTTCCAACCCACACGCGTGGAGATGTTATCGTGCATGTACCCACTGACTCTAAGACTCTTGGATGGAAAAAGTTGGCGGTGATTAGTAGGGCACCATAGCTCATAGCTCATCTTCCATAGCTCATCTTCAACCCACACGCGTGGAGATGTTATCGTGCATGTACCCATTGACTCTGAGACTCTGGGATGGAAAAAGTTGGCGGTGATTAGTAGGGCACCATAGCTCATAGCTCATCTTCCATAGCTCATCTTCCAACCCACACGCGTGGAGATGTTATCGTGCATGTACCCATTGACTCTGAGACTCTGGGATGGAAAAAGTTGGCGTTGAGTAGTAGGGCACCATAGCTCATAGCTCATCTTACATAGCTCATCTTCCAACCCACACGCGTGGAGATGTTATCGTGCATGTACCCATTGACTCTAAGACTCTGGGATGGAAAAAGTTGGCGGTGATTAGTAGGGCACCATAGCTCATAGCTCATCTTCCATAACTCATCTTCCAACCCACACGCGTGGAGATGTTATCGTGCATGTACCTATTGACTCTAAGACTCTGGGATGGAAAAAGTTGGCCGTGGTCAGTAGGGCAATTTTGAAGGTTTCCATAGCTCATCTTCCAACCCACACGGGTGGTGATGTTATCGTGCATGTACCCATTGACTCTGAGACTCTGGGATGGAAAAAGTTGGCCGTGGTCAGTAGGGCAATTTTGAAGGTTTCCATAGCTCATCTTCCAACCCACACGCGTGGAGATATTATCGTGCATGTACCCATTGACTCTAAGACTCTGGGATGGAAAAAGTTGGCGGCGATTAGTAGGGCACCATAGCTCATAGCTCATCTTCCATAGCTCATCTTCCAACCCACACGGGTGGTGATGTTATCGTGCATGTACCCATTGACTCTGAGACTCTGGGATGGGAAAAGTTGGCCGTGGTCAATAGGGCAATTTTTAAGGTTTCCATAGCTCATCTTCCAACCCACACGCGTGGAGATGTTATCGTGCATGTACCCATTGACTCTAAGACTCTGGGATGGAAAAAGTTGGCGGTGATTAGTAGGGCACCATAGCTCATAGCTCATCTTCCATAGCTCATTTTCCAACCCACACGCGTGGAGATGTTATCGTGCATGTACCTATTGACTCTAAGACTCTCGGATAAAAAAAGTTGGCGGTGATTAGTAGGGCACCATAGCTCATAGCTCATCTTCCAACCCACACGGGTGGTGATGTTATCGTGCATGTACCCATTGACTCTGAGACTCTGGGATGGAAAAAGTTGGCGGTGATTAGTAGGGCACCATAGCCCATAGCTCATCTTCCATAGCTCATCTTCCAACCCACACGCGTGGAGATGTTATCGTGCATGTACCCATTGACTCTGAGACTCTGGGATGGAAAAAGTTGGCGGTGATTAGTAGGGCACCATAGCTCATAGCTCATCTTCCATAGCTCATCTTCCAACCCACACGCGTGGAGATGTTATCGTGCATGTACCCATTGACTCTGAGACTCTGGGATGGAAAAAGTTGGCGTTGAGTAGTAGGGCACCATAGCTCATAGCTCATCTTCCATAGCTCATTTTCCAACCCACACGCGTGGAGATGTTTTCGTGCATGTACCCATTGACTCTGAGACTCTGGGATGGAAAAAGTTGGCGGTGATTAGTAGGGCAATTTTGAAGGTTTCCATAGCTCATCTTCCAACCCACACGCGTGGAGATGTTATCGTGCATGTACCCATTGACTCTAAGACTCTGGGATGGAAAAAGTTGGCGGTGATAAGTAGGGCACCATAGCTCATAGCTCATCTTCCATAGCTCATCTTCCAACCCACACGCGTGGAGATGTTATCGTGCATGTACCCACTGACTCTAAGACTCTGGGATGGAAAAAGTTGGCGTTGAGTAGTAGGGCACCATAGCTCATAGCTCATCTTCCATAGCTCATCTTCCAACCCACACGCGTGGAGATGTTATCGTGCATGTACCCATTGACTCTGAGACTCTGGGATGGAAAAAGTTGGCGTTGAGTAGTAGGGCACCATAGCTCATAGCTCATCTTCCATAGCTCATCTTCCAACCCACACGCGTGGAGATGTTATCGTGCATGTACCCATTGACTCTGAGACTCTGGGATGGAAAAAGTTGGCGGTGGTTAGTAGGGCAATTTTGAAGGTTTCCATAGCTCATCTTCCAACCCACACGCGTGGAGATGTTATCGTGCATGTACCCATTGACTCTGAGACTCTGGGATGGAAAAAGTTGGCGGTGATTAGTAGGGCAATTTTGAAGGTTTCCATAGCTCATCTTCCAACCCACACGCGTGGAGATGTTATCGTGCATGTACCCATTGACTCTAAGACTCTGGGATGGAAAAAGTTGGCGGTGATTAGTAGGGCACCATAGCTCATAGCTCATCTTCCATAGCTCATCTTCCAACCCACACGCGTGGAGATGTTATCGTGCATGTACCCATTGACTCTGAGACTCTGGGATGGAAAAAGTTGGCGTTGAGTAGTAGGGCACCATAGCTCATAGCTCATCTTCCATAGCTCATCTTCCAACCCACACGCGTGGAGATGTTATCGTGCATGTAGCCACTGACTCTAAGACTCTGGGATGGAAAAAGTTGGCGGTGATTAGTAGGGCACCATAGCTCATAGCTCATCTTCCAACCCACACGGGTGGTGATGTTATCGTGCATGTACCCATTGACTCTGAGACTCTGGGATGGAAAAAGTTGGCGGTGATTAGTAGGGCAATTTTGAAGGTTTCCATAGCTCATCTTCCAACCCACACGCGTGGAGATGTTATCGTGCATGTACCCATTGACTCTAAGACTCTGGGATGGAAAAAGTTGGCGGTGATTAGTAGGGCACCATAGCTCATAGCTCATCTTCCATAGCTCATCTTCCAACCCACACGCGTGGAGATGTTATCGTGCATGTACCCATTGACTCTGAGACTCTGGGATGGAAAAAGTTGGCGTTGAGTAGTAGGGCACCATAGCTCATAGCTCATCTTCCATAGCTCATCTTCCAACCCACACGCGTGGAGATGTTATCGTGCATGTAGCCACTGACTCTAAGACTCTGGGATGGAAAAAGTTGGCGGTGATTAGTAGGGCACCATAGCTCATAGCTCATCTTCCAACCCACACGGGTGGTGATGTTATCGTGCATGTACCCATTGACTCTGAGACTCTGGGATGGAAAAAGTTGGCGGTGATTAGTAGGGCACCATAGCTCATAGCTCATCTTCCATAGCTCATCTTCCAACCCACACGCGTGGAGATGTTATCGTGCATGTACCCATTGACTCTGAGACTCTCGGATGGAAAAAGTTGGCCGTGGTCAGTAGGGCAATTTTGAAGGTTTCCATAGCTCATCTTCCAACCCACACGCGTGGAGATGTTATCGTGCATGTACCTATTGACTCTAAGACCTCGGATGGAAAAAGTTGGCCGTGGTCAGTAGGGCAATTTTTAAGGTTTCCATAGCTCATCTTCCAACCCACACGCGTGGAGATATTATCGTGCATGTACCTATTGACTCTAAGACTCTCGGATGGAAAAAGTTGGCCGTGGGCAGTAGGGCAATTTTGAAGGTTTCCATAGCTCATCTTCCAACCCACACGCGTGGAGATGTTATCGTGCATGTACCCATTGACTCTAAGACTCTGGGATGGAAAAAGTTGGCGGTGATTAGTAGGGCACCATAGCTCATAGCTCATCTTCCATAACTCATCTTCCAACCCACACGCGTGGAGATGTTATCGTGCATGTACCTATTGACTCTAAGACTCTGGGATGGAAAAAGTTGGCCGTGGTCAGTAGGGCAATTTTGAAGGTTTCCATAGCTCATCTTCCAACCCACACGCGTGGAGATGTTATCGTGCATGTACCTATTGACTCTAAGACTCTGGGATGGAAAAAGTTGGCGGTGATTAGTAGGGCACCATAGCTCATAGCTCATCTTCCATAGCTCATCTTCCAACCCACACGCGTGGAGATGTTATCGTGCATGTACCTATTGACTCTAAGACTCTCGGATGGAAAAAGTTGGCGTTGAGTAGTAGGGTACCATAGCTCATAGCTCATCTTCCATAGCTCATCTTCCAACCCACACGCGTGGAGATGTTATCGTGCATGTACCCATTGACTCTGAGACTCTGGGATGGAAAAAGTTGGCGGTGATTAGTAGGGTACCATAGCTCATAGCTCATCTTCCATAGCTCATCTTCCAACCCACACGCGTGGAGATGTTATCGTGCATGTACCCATTGACTCTGAGACTCTGGGATGGAAAAAGTTGGCGTTGAGTAGTAGGGCACCATAGCTCATAGCTCATCTTCCATAGCTCATTTTCCAACCCACACGCGTGGAGATGTTTTCGTGCATGTACCCATTGACTCTGAGACTCTGGGATGGAAAAAGTTGGCGGTGATTAGTAGGGCAATTTTGAAGGTTTCCATAGCTCATCTTCCAACCCACACGCGTGGAGATGTTATCGTGCATGTACCCACTGACTCTAAGACTCTGGGATTGAAAAAGTTGGCGGTGATTAGTAGGGCACCATAGCTCATAGCTCATCTTCCATAGCTCATCTTCCAACCCACACGCGTGGAGATGTTATCGTGCATGTACCCATTGACTCTGAGACTCTGGGATGGAAAAAGTTGGCGGTGGTCAGTAGGGCAATTTTGAACGCTTCCATAGCTCATCTTCCAACCCACACGCGTGGAGATGTTATCGTGCATGTACCCACTGACTCTAAGACTCTGGGATGGAAAAAGTTGGCGGTGATTAGTAGGGCACCATAGCTCATAGCTCATCTTCCATAGCTTATCTTCCAACCCACACGGGTGGTGATGTTATCGTGCATGTACCTATTGACTCTAAGACTCTCGGATGGAAAAAGTTGGCGGTGATTAGTAGGGCACCATAGCTCATAGCTCATCTTCCAACCCACACGCGTGGAGATGTTATCGTGCATGTAGCCACTGACTCTAAGACTCTGGGATGGAAAAAGTTGGCGGTGATTAGTAGGGCACCATAGCTCATAGCTCATCTTCCAACCCACACGCGTGGAGATGTTATCGTGCATGTAGCCACTGACTCTAAGACTCTGGGATGGAAAAAGTTGGCGTTGAGTAGTAGGGCACCATAGCTCATAGCTCATCTTCCATAGCTCATCTTCCAACCCACACGCGTGGAGATGTTATCGTGCATGTACCCATTGACTCTGAGACTCTGGGATGGAAAAAGTTGGCGGTGATTAGTAGGGTTCCATAGCTCATAGCTCATCTTCCATAGCTCATCTTCCAACCCACACGCGTGGAGATGTTATCGTGCATGTACCCATTGACTCTGAGACTCTGGGATGGAAAAAGTTGGCGTTGAGTAGTAGGGCACCATAGCTCATAGCTCATCTTCCATAGCTCATTTTCCAACCCACACGCGTGGAGATGTTTTCGTGCATGTACCCATTGACTCTGAGACTCTGGGATGGAAAAAGTTGGCGGTGATTAGTAGGGCAATTTTGAAGGTTTCCATAGCTCATCTTCCAACCCACACGCGTGGAGATGTTATCGTGCATGTACCCACTGACTCTAAGACTCTGGGATGGAAAAAGTTTGCGGTGATTAGTAGGGCACCATAGCTCATAGCTCATCTTCCAACCCACACGCGTGGAGATGTTATCGTGCATGTACCCATTGACTCTAAGACTCTGGGATGGAAAAAGTTGGCGGTGATTAGTAGGGCACCATAGCTCATAGCTCATCTTCCAACCCACACGCGTGGAGATGTTATCGTGCATGTAGCCACTGACTCTAAGACTCTGGGATGGAAAAAGTTGGCGGTGATTAGTAGGGCACCATAGCTCATAGCTCATCTTCCATAGCTCATCTTCCAACCCACACGCGTGGAGATGTTATCGTGCATGTACCCATTGACTCTGAGACTCTGGGATGGAAAAAGTTGGCGTTGAGTAGTAGGGCACCATAGCTCATAGCTCATCTTCCATAGCTCATCTTCCAACCCACACGCGTGGAGATGTTATCGTGCATGTACCCATTGACTCTGAGACTCTGGGATGGAAAAAGTTGGCGGTGATTAGTAGGGCAATTTTGAAGGTTTCCATAGCTCATCTTCCAACCCACACCCGTGGAGATGTTATCGTGCATGTAGCCACTGACTCCAAGACTCTGGGATGGAAAAAGTTGGCGGTGATTAGTAGGGCACCATAGCTCATAGCTCATCTTCCATAGCTCATCTTCCATAGCTCATCTTCCAACCCACACGCGTGGAGATGTTATCGTGCATGTACCCATTGACTCTAAGACTCTGGGATGGAAAAAGTTGGCGGTGATTAGTAGGGCACCATAGCTCATAGCTCATCTTCCATAGCTCATCTTCCAACCCACACGCGTGGAGATGTTATCGTGCATGTAGCCACTGACTCTAAGACTCTGGGATGGAAAAAGTTGGCGGTGATTAGTAGGGCACCATAGCCCATAGCTCATCTTCCAACCCACACGCGTGGAGATGTTATCGTGCATGTACCCATTGACTCTGAGACTCTGGGATGGAAAAAGTTGGCGTTGAGTAGTAGGGCACCATAGCTCATAGCTCATCTTCCATAGCTCATCTTCCAACCCACACGCGTGGAGATGTTATCGTGCATGTACCCATTGACTCTGAGACTCTGGGATGGAAAAAGTTGGCGTTGAGTAGTAGGGCACCATAGCTCATAGCTCATCTTCCATAGCTCATCTTCCAACCCACACGCGTGGAGATGTTATCGTGCATGTACCCATTGACTCTAAGACTCTGGGATGGAAAAAGTTGGCGGTGATTAGTAGGGCACCATAGCTCATAGCTCATCTTCCATAGCTCATCTTCCAACCCACACGCGTGGAGATGTTATCGTGCATGTAGCCACTGACTCTAAGACTCTGGGATGGAAAAAGTTGGCGGTGATTAGTAGGGCACCATAGCTCATTGCTCATCTTCCATAGCTCATCTTCCATAGCTCATCTTCCATAGCTCATCTTCCAACCCACACGCGTGGAGATGTTATCGTGCATGTACCCATTGACTCTGAGACTCTGGGATGGAAAAAGTTGGCGGTGATTAGTAGGGCACCATAGCTCATAGCTCATCTTCCATAGCTCATCTTCCAACCCACACGCGTGGAGATGTTATCGTGCATGTACCCATTGACTCTGAGACTCTGGGATGGAAAAAGTTGGCGGTGATTAGTAGGGTACAATAGCTCATAGCTCATCTTCCATAGCTCATCTTCCAACCCACACGCGTGGAGATGTTATCGTGCATGTACCCATTGACTCTGAGACTCTGGGATGGAAAAAGTTGGCGTTGAGTAGTAGGGCACCATAGCTCATAGCTCATCTTCCATAGCTCATTTTCCAACCCACACGCGTGGAGATGTTTTCGTGCATGTACCCATTGACTCTGACACTCTGGGATGGAAAAAGTTGGCGGTGATTAGTAGGGTACCATAGCTCATAGCTCATCTTCCATAGCTCATCTTCCAATCCACACGCGTGGAGATGTTATCGTGCATGTACCCATTGACTCTGAGACTCTGGGATGGAAAAAGTTGGCGGTGATTAGTAGGGCAATTTTGAAGGTTTCCATAGCTCATCTTCCAACCCACACGCGTGGAGATGTTATCGTGCATGTACCCATTGACTCTAAGACTCTGGGATGGAAAAAGTTGGCGGTGATTAGTAGGGCACCATAGCTCATAGCTCATCTTCCAACCCACACGCGTGGAGATGTTATCGTGCATGTACCCATTGACTCTGAGACTCTGGGATGGAAAAAGTTGGCGGTGATTAGTAGGGTACCATAGCTCATAGCTCATCTTCCATAGCTCATCTTCCAATCCACACGGGCGGTGATGTTATCGTGCATGTACCTATTGACTCTAAGACTCTCGGATGGAAAAAGTTGGCCGTGGTCAGTAGGGCAATTTTGAAGGTTTCCATAGCTCATCTTCCAACCCACACGCGTGGAGATATTATCGTGCATGTACCCATTGACTCTAAGACTCTGGGATGGAAAAAGTTGGCGGTGATTAGTAGGGCAATTTTGAAGGTTTCCATAGCTCATCTTCCAACCCACACGCGTGGAGATGTTATCGTGCATGTACCCATTGACTCTAAGACTCTGGGATGGAAAAAGTTGGCGGTGATTAGTAGGGCACCATAGCTCATAGCTCATCTTCCATAGCTCATCTTCCAACCCACACGCGTGGAGATGTTATCGTGCATGTAGCCACTGACTCTAAGACTCTGGTATGGAAAAAGTTGGCGGTGATTAGTAGGGCACCATAGCTCATAGCTCATCTTCCATAGCTCATCTTCCATAGCTCATCTTCCAACCCACACGTGTGGAGATGTTATCGTGCATGTACCCATTGACTCTGAGACTCTGGGATGGAAAAAGTTGGCGGTGATTAGTAGGGCACCATAGCTCATAGCTCATCTTCCATAGCTCATCTTCCAACCCACACGCGTGGAGATGTTATCGTGCATGTAGCCACTGACTCTAAGACTCTGGTAGGGAAAAAGTTGGCGGTGATTAGTAGGGCACCATAGCTCATAGCTCATCTTCCATAGCTCATCTTCCAACCCACACGCGTGGAGATGTTATCGTGCATGTACCCATTGACTCTGAGACTCTGGGATGGAAAAAGTTGGCGGTGATTAGTAGGGCAATTTTGAAGGTTTCCATAGCTCATCTTCCAACCCACACGCGTGGAGATGTTATCGTGCATGTACCTATTGACTCTAAGACTCTGGGATGGAAAAAGTTGGCGGTGATTAGTAGGGCACCATAGCTCATAGCTCATCTTTCAACCCACACGCGTGGAGATGTTATCGTGCATGTAGCCACTGACTCTAAGACTCTGGGATGGAAAAAGTTGGCGGTGATTAGTAGGGCACCATAGCTCATAGCTCATCTTCCATAGCTCATCTTCCAACCCACACGCGTGGAGATGTTATCGTGCATGTACCCACTGACTCTAAGACTCTGGGATGGAAAAAGTTGGCGGTGATTAGTAGGGCACCATAGCTCATAGCTCATCTTCCATAGCTCATCTTCCAACCCACACGCGTGGAGATGTTATCGTGCATGTACCTATTGACTCTAAGAATCTGGGATGGAAAAAGTTGGCCGTGGTCAGTAGGGCAATTTTGAAGGTTTCCATAGCTCATCTTCCAACCCACACGCGTGGAGATGTTATCGTGCATGTACCCACTGACTCTAAGACTCTGGGATGGAAAAAGTTGGCGGTGATTAGTAGGGCACCATAGCTCATAGCTCATCTTCCATAGCTCATCTTCCAACCCACACGCGTGGAGATGTTATCGTGCATGTACAAACTGACTCTAAGACTCTGGGATGGAAAAAGTTGGCGGTGATTAGTAGGGCACCATAGCTCATAGCTCATCTTCCATAGCTCATTTTCCAACCCACACGCGTGGAGATGTTATCGTGCTTGTACCTATTGACTCTAAGACTCTGGGATGGAAAAAGTTGGCGGTGATTAGTAGGGCACCATAGCTCATAGCTGATCTTCCATAGCTCATCTTCCAACCCACACGCGTGGAGATGTTATCGTGCATGTACCCATTGACTCTGAGACTCTGGGATGGCAAAAGTTGGCGGTGATTAGTAGGGCAATTTTGAAGGTTTCCATAGCTCATCTTCCAACCCACACGCGTGGAGATGTTATCGTGCATGTACCCATTGACTCTAAGACTCTGGGATGGAAAAAGTTGGCGGTGATTAGTAGGGCACCATAGCTTATAGCTCATCTTCCATAGCTCATCTTCCAACCCACACGTGTGGAGATGTTATCGTGCATGTACCCATTGACTCTGAGACTCTGGGATGGAAAAAGTTGGCGGTGATTAGTAGGGCACCATAGCTCATAGCTCATCTTCCATAGCTCATCTTCCAACCCACACGCGTGGAGATGTTATCGTGCATGTACCCATTGACTCTGAGACTCTGGGATGGAAAAAGTTGGCCGTGGTCAGTAGGGCAATTTTGAAGGTTTCCATAGCTCATCTTCCAACCCACACGCGTGGAGATGTTATCGTGCATGTACCCATTGACTCTGAGACTCTGGGATGGAAAAAGTTGGCGGTGATTAGTAGGGCAATTTTGAAGGTTTCCATAGCTCATCTTCCAACCCACACGCCTGGAGATGTTATCGTGCATGTACCCATTGACTCTAAGACTCTGGGATGGAAAAAGTTGGCGGTGATTAGTAGGGCACCATAGCTCATAGCTCATCTTCCATAGCTCATCTTCCAACCCACACGCGTGGAGATGTTATCGTGCATGTACCCATTGACTCTGAGACTCTGGGATGGAAAAAGTTGGCGGTGATTAGTAGGGTACCATAGCTCATAGCTCATCTTCCATAGCTCATCTTCCAATCCACACGGGCGGTGATGTTA
This sequence comes from Eristalis arbustorum, assembly GCA_916610145.1. Classification (NCBI taxonomy): domain Eukaryota; kingdom Metazoa; phylum Arthropoda; class Insecta; order Diptera; family Syrphidae; genus Eristalis; species Eristalis arbustorum. The sequence continues at coordinate 32,497 of CAKAIZ010000118.1, read as the reverse complement.
TCGTGCATGTACCTATTGACTCTAAGACTCTCGGATGGAAAAAGTTGGCCGTGGTCAGTAGGGCAATTTTGAAGGTTTCCATAGCTCATCTTCCAACCCACACGCGTGGAGATATTATCGTGCATGTACCCATTGACTCTAAGACTCTGGGATGGAAAAAGTTGGCGGTGATTAGTAGGGCAATTTTGAAGGTTTCCATAGCTCATCTTCCAACCCACACGCGTGGAGATGTTATCGTGCATGTACCCATTGACTCTAAGACTCTGGGATGGAAAAAGTTGGCGGTGATTAGTAGGGCACCATAGCTCATAGCTCATCTTCCATAGCTCATCTTCCAACCCACACGCGTGGAGATGTTATCGTGCATGTAGCCACTGACTCTAAGACTCTGGTATGGAAAAAGTTGGCGGTGATTAGTAGGGCACCATAGCTCATAGCTCATCTTCCATAGCTCATCTTCCAACCCACACGTGTGGAGATGTTATCGTGCATGTACCCATTGACTCTGAGACTCTGGGATGGAAAAAGTTGGCGGTGATTAGTAGGGCACCATAGCTCATAGCTCATCTTCCATAGCTCATCTTCCAACCCACACGCGTGGAGATGTTATCGTGCATGTAGCCACTGACTCTAAGACTCTGGGATGGAAAAAGTTGGCGGTGATTAGTAGGGCACCATAGCTCATAGCTCATCTTCCATAGCTCATCTTCCAACCCACACGCGTGGAGATGTTATCGTGCATGTAGCCACTGACTCTAAGACTCTGGGATGGAAAAAGTTGGCGGTGATTAGTAGGGCACCATAGCTCATAGCTCATCTTCCAACCCACACGCGTGGAGATGTTATGGTGCATGTACCCATTGACTCTGAGACTCTGGGATGGAAAAAGTTGGCGGTGATTAGTAGGGCAATTTTGAAGGTTTCCATAGCTCATCTTCCAACCCACACGCTTGGAGATGTTATCGTGCATGTACCCATTGACTCTGAGACTCTGGGATGGAAAAAGTTGGCGGTGATTAGTAGGGCAATTTTGAAGGTTTCCATAGCTCATCTTCCAACCCACACGCGTGGAGATATTATCGTGCATGTACCCATTGACTCTAAGACTCTGGGATGGAAAAAGTTGGCGGTGGTCAGTAGGGCAATTTTGAACGCTTCCATAGCTCATCTTCCAATCCACACGGGCGGTGATGTTATCGTGCATGTACCCATTGACTCTGAGACTCTGGGATGGAAAAAGTTGGCGGTGATTAGTAGGGCAATTTTGAAGGTTTCCATAGCTCATCTTCCAACCCACACGCGTGGAGATGTTATCGTGCATGTAGCTATTGACTCTATGACTCTGGGATGGAAAAAGTTGGCGGTGATTAGTAGGGCACCATAGCTCATAGCTCATCTTCCAACCCACACGCGTGGAGATGTTATCGTGCATGTAGCCACTGACTCTAAGACTCTGGGATGGAAAAAGTTGGCGGTGATTAGTAGGGCACCATAGCTCATAGCTCATCTTCCATAGCTCATCTTCCAACCCACACGTGTGGAGATGTTATCGTGCATGTACCCACTGACTCTAAGACTCTGGGATGGAAAAAGTTGGCGGTGATTAGTAGGGCACCATAGCTCATAGCTCATCTTCCATAGCTCATCTTCCAACCCACACGCGTGGAGATGTTATCGTGCATGTACCTATTGACTCTAAGAATCTGGGATGGAAAAAGTTGGCCGTGGTCAGTAGGGCAATTTTGAAGGTTTCCATAGCTCATCTTCCAACCCACACGCGTGGAGATATTATCGTGCATGTACCCATTGACTCTAAGACTCTGGGATGGCAAAAGTTGGCGGTGATTAGTAGGGCACCATAGCTCAAAGCTCATCTTCCAACCCACACGGGTGGTGATGTTATCGTGCATGTACCTATTGACTCTAAGACTCTCGGATGGAAAAAGTTGGCGGTGATTAGTAGGGCACCATAGCTCATAGCTCATCTTCCAACCCACACGCGTGGAGATGTTATCGTGCATGTACCCATTGACTCTGAGACTCTGGGATGGAAAAAGTTGGCGGTGGTCAGTAGGGCAATCTTGAACGCTTCCATAGCTCATCTTCCAATCCACACGGGCGGTGATGTTATCGTGCATGTACCTATTGACTCTGAGACTCTGGGATGGCAAAAGTTGGCGGTGATTAGTAGGGCACCATAGCTCAAAGCTCATCTTCCATAGCTCATTTTCCAACCCACACGCGTGGAGATGTTATCGTGCATGTACCCATTGACTCTAAGACTCTGGGATGGAAAAAGTTGGCGGTGATTAGTAGGGCACCATAGCTCATAGCTCATCTTCCATAGCTCATCTTCCAACCCACACGCGTGGAGATGTTATCGTGCATGTAGCCACTGACTCTAAGACTCTGGGATGGAAAAAGTTGGCGGTGATTAGTAGGGCACCATAGCTCAAAGCTCATCTTCCATAGCTCATCTTCCAACCCACACGCGTGGAGATGTTATCGTGCATGTACCCATTGATTCTGAGACTCTGGGATGGAAAAAGTTGGCGGTGATTAGTAGGGCACCATAGCTCATAGCTCATCTTCCATAGCTCATCTTCCAACCCACACGCGTGGAGATGTTATCGTGCATGTAGCCACTGACTCTAAGACTCTGGGATGGAAAAAGTTGGCGGTGGTCAGTAGGGCAATTTTGAACGCTTCCATAGCTCATCTTCCAATCCACACGGGCGGTGATGTTATCGTGCATGTACCCATTGACTCTGAGACTCTGGGATGGAAAAAGTTGGCGGTGATTAGTAGGGCAATTTTGAAGGTTTCCATAGCTCATCTTCCAACCCACACGCGTGGAGATATTATCGTGCATGTACCCATTGACTCTAAGACTCTGGGATGGAAAAAGTTGGCGGTGGTCAGTAGGGCAATTTTGAACGCTTCCATAGCTCATCTTCCAATCCACACGGGCGGTGATGTTATCGTGCATGTACCCATTGACTCTGAGACTCTGGGATGGAAAAAGTTGGCGGTGATTAGTAGGGCAATTTTGAAGGTTTCCATAGCTCATCTTCCAACCCACACGCGTGGAGATGTTATCGTGCATGTAGCTATTGACTCTATGACTCTGGGATGGAAAAAGTTGACGGTGATTAGTAGGGCACCATAGCTCATAGCTCATCTTCCAACCCACACGCGTGGAGATGTTATCGTGCATGTAGCCACTGACTCTAAGACTCTGGGATGGAAAAAGTTGGCGGTGATTAGTAGGGCACCATAGCTCATAGCTCATCTTCCATAGCTCATCTTCCAACCCACACGTGTGGAGATGTTATCGTGCATGTACCCACTGACTCTAAGACTCTGGGATGGAAAAAGTTGGCGGTGATTAGTAGGGCACCATAGCTCATAGCTCATCTTCCATAGCTCATCTTCCAACCCACACGCGTGGAGATGTTATCGTGCATGTACCTATTGACTCTAAGAATCTGGGATGGAAAAAGTTGGCCGTGGTCAGTAGGGCAATTTTGAAGGTTTCCATAGCTCATCTTCCAACCCACACGCGTGGAGATATTATCGTGCATGTACCCATTGACTCTAAGACTCTGGGATGGCAAAAGTTGGCGGTGATTAGTAGGGCACCATAGCTCAAAGCTCATCTTCCAACCCACACGGGTGGTGATGTTATCGTGCATGTACCTATTGACTCTAAGACTCTCGGATGGAAAAAGTTGGCGGTGATTAGTAGGGCACCATAGCTCATAGCTCATCTTCCAACCCACACGCGTGGAGATGTTATCGTGCATGTACCCATTGACTCTGAGACTCTGGGATGGAAAAAGTTGGCGGTGGTCAGTAGGGCAATCTTGAACGCTTCCATAGCTCATCTTCCAATCCACACGGGCGGTGATGTTATCGTGCATGTACCTATTGACTCTGAGACTCTGGGATGGCAAAAGTTGGCGGTGATTAGTAGGGCACCATAGCTCAAAGCTCATCTTCCATAGCTCATTTTCCAACCCACACGCGTGGAGATGTTATCGTGCATGTACCCATTGACTCTAAGACTCTGGGATGGAAAAAGTTGGCGGTGATTAGTAGGGCACCATAGCTCATAGCTCATCTTCCATAGCTCATCTTCCAACCCACACGCGTGGAGATGTTATCGTGCATGTAGCCACTGACTCTAAGACTCTGGGATGGAAAAAGTTGGCGGTGATTAGTAGGGCACCATAGCTCAAAGCTCATCTTCCATAGCTCATCTTCCAACCCACACGCGTGGAGATGTTATCGTGCATGTACCCATTGATTCTGAGACTCTGGGATGGAAAAAGTTGGCGGTGATTAGTAGGGCACCATAGCTCATAGCTCATCTTCCATAGCTCATCTTCCAACCCACACGCGTGGAGATGTTATCGTGCATGTAGCCACTGACTCTAAGACTCTGGGATGGAAAAAGTTGGCGGTGATTAGTAGGGCACCATAGCTCATAGCTCATCTTCCATAGCTCATCTTCCAACCCACACGCGTGGAGATGTTATCGTGCATGTAGCCACTGACTCTAAGACTCTGGGATGGAAAAAGTTGGCGGTGATTAGTAGGGCACCATAGCTCATAGCTCATCTTCCAACCCACACGCGTGGAGATGTTATCGTGCATGTACCCATTGACTCTGAGACTCTGGGATGGAAAAAGTTGGCGGTGATTAGTAGGGCAATTTTGAAGGTTTCCATAGCTCATCTTCCAACCCACACGCGTGGAGATGTTATCGTGCATGTACCCATTGACTCTGAGACTCTGGGATGGAAAAAGTTGGCGGTGATTAGTAGGGCAATTTTGAAGGTTTCCATAGCTCATCTTCCAACCCACACGCGTGGAGATGTTATCGTGCATGTACCCATTGACTCTGAGACTCTCGGATGGAAAAAGTTGGCGTTGAGTAGTAGGGCACCATAGCTCATAGCTCATCTTCCATAGCTCATCTTCCAACCCACACGCGTGGAGATGTTATCGTGCATGTACCCACTGACTCTAAGACTCTGGGATGGAAAAAGTTGGCGGTGATTAGTAGGGCACCATAGCTCATAGCTCATCTTCCATAACTCATCTTCCAACCCACACGCGTGGAGATGTTATCGTGCATGTACCCATTGACTCTGAGACTCTGGGATGGAAAAAGTTGGCGGTGATTAGTAGGGCAATTTTGAAGGTTTCCATAGCTCATCTTCCAACCCACACGCGTGGAGATATTATCGTGCATGTACCCATTGACTCTAAGACTCTGGGATGGAAAAAGTTGGCGGTGGTCAGTAGGGCAATTTTGAACGCTTCCATAGCTCATCTTCCAATCCACACGGGCGGTGATGTTATCGTGCATGTACCCATTGACTCTGAGACTCTGGGATGGAAAAAGTTGGCGGTGATTAGTAGGGCAATTTTGAAGGTTTCCATAGCTCATCTTCCAACCCACACGCGTGGAGATGTTATCGTGCATGTACCTATTGACTCTAAGACTCTGGGATGGAAAAAGTTGGCGGTGATTAGTAGGGCACCATAGCTCATAGCTCATCTTCCAACCCACACGCGTGGAGATGTTATCGCGCATGTAGCCACTGACTCTAAGACTCTGGGATGGAAAAAGTTGGCGGTGATTAGTAGGGCACCATAGCTCATAGCTCATCTTCCATAGCTCATCTTCCAACCCACACGCGTGGAGATGTTATCGTGCATGTACCCACTGACTCTAAGACTCTGGGATGGAAAAAGTTGGCGGTGATTAGTAGGGCACCATAGCTCATAGCTCATCTTCCATAGCTCATCTTCCAACCCACACGCGTGGAGATGTTATCGTGCATGTACCTATTGACTCTAAGAATCTGGGATGGAAAAAGTTGGCCGTGGTCAGTAGGGCAATTTTGAAGGTTTCCATAGCTCATCTTCCAACCCACACGCGTGGAGATATTATCGTGCATGTACCCATTGACTCTAAGACTCTGGGATGGAAAAAGTTGGCGGTGATTAGTAGGGCACCATAGCTCATAGCTCATCTTCCATAGCTCATCTTCCAACCCACACGGGTGGTGATGTTATCGTGCATGTACCTATTGACTCTAAGACTCTCGGATGGAAAAAGTTGGCGGTGATTAGTAGGGCACCATAGCTCATAGCTCATCTTCCAACCCACACGCGTGGAGATGTTATCGTGCATGTACCCATTGACTCTGAGACTCTGGGATGGAAAAAGTTGGCGGTGGTCAGTAGGGCAATTTTGAACGCTTCCATAGCTCATCTTCCAATCCACACGGGCGGTGATGTTATCGTGCATGTACCCATTGACTCTGAGACTCTGGGATGGCAAAAGTTGGCGGTGATTAGTAGGGCACCATAGCTCAAAGCTCATCTTCCATAGCTCATTTTCCAACCCACACGCGTGGAGATGTTATCGTGCATGTACCCATTGACTCTAAGACTCTGGGATGGAAAAAGTTGGCGGTGATTAGTAGGGCACCATAGCTCATAGCTCATCTTCCATAGCTCATCTTCCAACCCACACGCGTGGAGATGTTATCGTGCATGTAGCCACTGACTCTAAGACTCTGGGATGGAAAAAGTTGGCGGTGATTAGTAGGGCACCATAGCTCATAGCTCATCTTCCATAGCTCATCTTCCAACCCACACGCGTGGAGATGTTATCGTGCATGTACCCATTGACTCTGAGACTCTGGGATGGAAAAAGTTGGCGGTGATTAGTAGGGCACCATAGCTCATAGCTCATCTTCCATAGCTCATCTTCCAACCCACACGCGTGGAGATGTTATCGTGCATGTAGCCACTGACTCTAAGACTCTGGGATGGAAAAAGTTGGCGGTGATTAGTAGGGCACCATAGCTCATAGCTCATCTTCCATAGCTCATCTTCCAACCCACACGCGTGGAGATGTTATCGTGCATGTAGCCACTGACTCTAAGACTCTGGGATGGAAAAAGTTGGCGGTGATTAGTAGGGCACCATAGCTCATAGCTCATCTTCCAACCCACACGCGTGGAGATGTTATCGTGCATGTACCCATTGACTCTGAGACTCTGGGATGGAAAAAGTTGGCGGTGATTAGTAGGGCAATTTTGAAGGTTTCCATAGCTCATCTTCCAACCCACACGCGTGGAGATGTTATCGTGCATGTACCCATTGACTCTGAGACTCTGGGATGGAAAAAGTTGGCGGTGATTAGTAGGGCAATTTTGAAGGTTTCCATAGCTCATCTTCCAACCCACACGCGTGGAGATGTTATCGTGCATGTACCCATTGACTCTGAGACTCTGGGATGGAAAAAGTTGGCGTTGAGTAGTAGGGCACCATAGCTCATAGCTCATCTTCCATAGCTCATCTTCCAACCCACACGCGTGGAGATGTTATCGTGCATGTACCCACTGACTCTAAGACTCTGGGATGGAAAAAGTTGGCGGTGATTAGTAGGGCACCATAGCTCATAGCTGGCGGTGCATGTAGCCACTGACTCTAAGACTCTGGGATGGAAAAAGTTGGCGGTGATTAAAAGGGCACCATAGCTCATAGCTCATCTTCCAACCCACACGCGTGGAGATGTTATCGTGCATGTACCCATTGACTCTGAGACTCTGGGATGGAAAAAGTTGGCGGTGATTAGTAGGGCAATTTTGAAGGTTTCCATAGCTCATCTTCCAACCCACACGCGTGGAGATGTTATCGTGCATGTACCCATTGACTCTGAGACTCTGGGATGGAAAAAGTTGGCGGTGATTAGTAGGGGCAATTTTGAAGGTTTCCATAGCTCATCTTCCAACCCACACGCGTGGAGATGTTATCGTGCATGTACCCATTGACTCTGAGACTCTGGGATGGAAAAAGTTGGCGTTGAGTAGTAGGGCACCATAGCTCATAGCTCATCTTCCATAGCTCATCTTCCAACCCACACGCGTGGAGATGTTATCGTGCATGTACCCACTGACTCTAAGACTCTGGGATGGAAAAAGTTGGCGGTGATTAGTAGGGCACCATAGCTCATAGCTCATCTTCCATAACTCATCTTCCAACCCACACGCGTGGAGATGTTATCGTGCATGTACTCATTGACTCTGAGACTCTGGGATGGAAAAAGTTGGCGGTGATTAGTAGGGCAATTTTGAAGGTTTCCATAGCTCATCTTCCAACCCACACGCGTGGAGATATTATCGTGCATGTACCCATTGACTCTAAGAATCTGGGATGGAAAAAGTTGGCCGTGGTCAGTAGGGCAATTTTGAAGGTTTCCATAGCTCATCTTCCAACCCACACGGGCGGTGATGTTATCGTGCATGTACCCATTGACTCTGAGACTCTGGGATGGAAAAAGTTGGCGGTGATTAGTAGGGCAATTTTGAAGGTTTCCATAGCTCATCTTCCAACCCACACGCGTGGAGATGTTATCGTGCATGTACTCATTGACTCTGAGACTCTGGGATGGAAAAAGTTGGCGGTGGTCAGTAGGGCAATTTTGAACGCTTCCATAGCTCATCTTCCAATCCACACGGGCGGTGATGTTATCGTCCATGTACCCATTGACTCTGAGACTCTGGGATGGAAAAAGTTGGCGGTGATTAGTAGGGCAATTTTGAAGGTTTCCATAGCTCATCTTCCAACCCACACGCGTGGAGATGTTATCGTGCATGTACCTATTGACTCTAAGACTCTGGGATGGAAAAAGTTGGCGGTGATTAGTAGGGCACCATAGCTCATAGCTCATCTTCCAACCCACACGCGTGGAGATGTTATCGTGCATGTAGCCACTGACTCTAAGACTCTGGGATGGAAAAAGTTGGCGGTGATTAGTAGGGCACCATAGCTCATAGCTCATCTTCCATAGCTCATCTTCCAACCCACACGCGTGGAGATGTTATCGTGCATGTACCCACTGACTCTAAGACTCTGGGATGGAAAAAGTTGGCGGTGATTAGTAGGGCACCATAGCTCATAGCTCATCTTCCATAGCTCATCTTCCAACCCACACGCGTGGAGATGTTATCGTGCATGTACCTATTGACTCTAAGAATCTGGGATGGAAAAAGTTGGCCGTGGTCAGTAGGGCAATTTTGAAGGTTTCCATAGCTCATCTTCCAACCCACACGCGTGGAGATATTATCGTGCATGTACCCATTGACTCTAAGACTCTGGGATGGAAAAAGTTGGCGGTGATTAGTAGGGCACCATAGCTCATAGCTCATCTTCCATAGCTCATCTTCCAACCCACACGGGTGGTGATGTTATCGTGCATGTACCTATTGACTCTAAGACTCTCGGATGGAAAAAGTTGGCGGTGATTAGTAGGGCACCATAGCTCATAGCTCATCTTCCAACCCACACGCGTGGAGATGTTATCGTGCATGTACCCATTGACTCTGAGACTCTGGGATGGAAAAAGTTGGCGGTGGTCAGTAGGGCAATTTTGAACGCTTCCATAGCTCATCTTCCAATCCACACGGGCGGTGATGTTATCGTGCATGTACCCATTGACTCTGAGACTCTGGGATGGCAAAAGTTGGCGGTGATTAGTAGGGCACCATAGCTCATAGCTCATCTTCCATAGCTCATCTTCCAACCCACTCGCGTGGAGATGTTATCGTGCATGTACCCATTGACTCTGAGACTCTGGGATGGAAAAAGTTGGCGGTGATTAGTAGGGCACCATAGCTCATAGCTCATCTTCCATAGCTCATCTTCCAACCCACACGCGTGGAGATGTTATCGTGCATGTACCCATTGACTCTGAGACTCTGGGATGGAAAAAGTTGGCGGTGATTAGTAGGGCACCATAGCTCATAGCTCATCTTCCATAGCTCATCTTCCAACCCACACGCGTGGAGATGTTATCGTGCATGTAGCCACTGACTCTAAGACTCTGGGATGGAAAAAGTTGGCGGTGATTAGTAGGGCACCATAGCTCATAGCTCATCTTCCATAGCTCATCTTCCAACCCACACGCGTGGAGATGTTATCGTGCATGTAGCCACTGACTCTAAGACTCTGGGATGGAAAAAGTTGGCGGTGATTAGTAGGGCACCATAGCTCATAGCTCATCTTCCAACCCACACGCGTGGAGATGTTATCGTGCATGTACCCATTGACTCCGAGACTCTGGGATGGAAAAAGTTGGCGGTGATTAGTAGGGCAATTTTGAAGGTTTCCATAGCTCATCTTCCAACCCACACGCGTGGAGATGTTATCGTGCATGTACCCATTGACTCTGAGACTCTGGGATGGAAAAAGTTGGCGGTGATTAGTAGGGCAATTTTGAAGGTTTCCATAGCTCATCTTCCAACCCACACGCGTGGAGATGTTATCGTGCATGTACCCATTGACTCTGAGACTCTGGGATGGAAAAAGTTGGCGTTGAGTAGTAGGGCACCATAGCTCATAGCTCATCTTCCATAGCTCATCTTCCAACCCACACGCGTGGAGATGTTATCGTGCATGTACCCACTGACTCTAAGACTCTGGGATGGAAAAAGTTGGCGGTGATTAGTAGGGCACCATAGCTCATAGCTCATCTTCCATAACTCATCTTCCAAACCACACGCGTGGAGATGTTATCGTGCATGTACCCATTGACTCTGAGACTCTGGGATGGAAAAAGTTGGCGGTGATTAGTAGGGTACCATAGCTCATAGCTCATCTTCCATAGCTCATTTTCCAACCCACACGCGTGGAGATGTTATCGTGCATGTACCCATTGACTCTGAGACTCTGGGATGGAAAAAGTTGGCGGTGATTAGTAGGGAAATTTTGAAGGTTTCCATAGCTCATCTTCCAACCCACACGCGTGGAGATGTTATCGTGCATGTAGCCACTGACTCTAAGACTCTGGGATGGAAAAAGTTGGCGGTGATTAGTAGGGCACCATAGCTCATAGCTCATCTTCCATAGCTCATCTTCCAACCCACACGCGTGGAGATGTTATCGTGCATGTACCCACTGACTCTAAGACTCTGGGATGGAAAAAGTTGGCGGTGATTAGTAGGGCACCATAGCTCATAGCTCATCTTCCATAGCTCATCTTCCATAGCTCATCTTCCAACCCACACGCGTGGAGATGTTATCGTGCATGTAGCCACTGACTCTAAGACTCTGGGATGGAAAAAGTTGGCGGTGATTAGTAGGGCACCATAGCTCATAGCTCATCTTCCAACCCACACGCGTGGAGATGTTATCGTGCATGTATCCATTGACTCTGAGACTCTGGGATGGCAAAAGTTGGCGGTGATTAGTAGGGCAATTTTGAAGGTTTCCATAGCTCATCTTCCAACCCACACGGGTGGTGATGTTATCGTGCATGTACCTATTGACTCTAAGACTCTCGGATGGAAAAAGTTGGCGTTGAGTAGTAGGGCACCATAGCTCATAGCTCATCTTCCATAGCTCATCTTCCAACCCACACGCGTGGAGATGTTATCGTGCATGTACCCATTGACTCTGAGACTCTGGGATGGAAAAAGTTGGCGTTGAGTAGTAGGGCACCATAGCTCATAGCTCATCTTCCATAGCTCATTTTCCAACCCACACGCGTGGAGATGTTTTCGTGCATGTACCCATTGACTCTGAGACTCTGGGATGGAAAAAGTTGGCGGTGATTAGTAGGGCAATTTTGAAGGTTTCCATAGCTCATCTTCCAACCCACACGCGTGGAGATGTTATCGTGCATGTACCTATTGACTCTGAGACTCTGGGATGGAAAAAGTTGGCGTTGAGTAGTAGGGCACCATAGCTCATAGCTCATCTTCCATAGCTCATCTTCCAACCCACACGCGTGGAGATGTTATCGTGCATGTACCCATTGACTCTAAGACTCTGGGATGGAAAAAGTTGGCAGTGATTAGTAGGGCACCATAGCTCATAGCTCATCTTCCAACCCACACGCGTGGAGATGTTATCGTGCATGTAGCCACTGACTCTAAGACTCTGGGATGGAAAAAGTTGGCGGTGATTAGTAGGGCACCATAGCTCATAGCTCATCTTCCATAGCTCATCTTCCAACCCACACGCGTGGAGATGTTATCGTGCATGTACCCATTGACTCTGAGACTCTGGGATGGAAAAAGTTGGCGGTGATTAGTAGGGCACCATAGCTCATAGCTCATCTTCCATAGCTCATCTTCCAACCCACACGCGTGGAGATATTATCGTGCATGTACCCATTGACTCTAAGACTCTGGGATGGAAAAAGTTGGCGGTGATTAGTAGGGCACCATAGCTCATAGCTCATCTTCCATAACTCATCTTCCAACCCACACGCGTGGAGATGTTATCGTGCATGTACCTATTGACTCTAAGACTGTGGGATGGAAGAAGTTGGCCGTGGTCAGTAGGGCAATTTTGAAGGTTTCCATAGCTCATCTTCCAACCCTCCACGCGTGGAGATGTTATCGTGCATGTACCCACTGACTCTAAGACTCTGGGATGGAAAAAGTTGGCGGTGATTAGTAGGGCAATTTTGAAGGTTTCCATAGCTCATCTTCCAACCCACACGCGTGGAGATGTTATCGTGCATGTACCCTCTGACTCTAAGACTCTGGGATGGAAAAAGTTGGCGGTGATTAGTAGGGCACCATAGCTCATAGCTCATCTTCCATAGCTCATCTTCCATAGCTCATCTTCAACCCACACGCGTGGAGATGTTATCGTGCATGTACCCATTGACTCTGAGACTCTGGGATGGAAGAAGTTGGCGGTGATTAGTAGGGCACCATAGCTCATAGCTCATCTTCCATAGCTCATCTTCCAACCCACACGCGTGGAGATGTTATCGTGCATGTACCCATTGACTCTGAGACTCTGGGATGGAAAAAGTTGGCGTTGAGTAGTAGGGCACCATAGCTCATAGCTCATCTTCCATAGCTCATCTTCCAACCCACACGCGTGGAGATGTTATCGTGCATGTACCCATTGACTCTAAGACTCTGGGATGGAAAAAGTTGGCGGTGATTAGTAGGGCACCATAGCTCATAGCTCATCTTCCATAACTCATCTTCCAACCCACACGCGTGGAGATGTTATCGTGCATGTACCTATTGACTCTAAGACTCTGGGATGGAAAAAGTTGGCCGTGGTCAGTAGGGCAATTTTGAAGGTTTCCATAGCTCATCTTCCAACCCACACGGGTGGTGATGTTATTGTGCATGTACCTATTGACTCTAAGACTCTCGGATGGAAAAAGTTGGCGTTGAGTAGTAGGGCACCATAGCTCATAGCTCATCTTCCATAGCTCATCTTCCAACACACACGCGTGGAGATGTTATCGTGCATGTACCCATTGACTCTGAGACTCTGGGATGGAAAAAGTTGGCGGTGATTAGTAGGGTACCATAGCTCATAGCTCATCTTCCATAGCTCATCTTCCAACCACACGCGTGGAGATGTTATCGTGCATGTACCCATTGGACTCTGAGACTCTGGGATGGAAAAAGTTGGCGTTGAGTAGTAGGGCACCATAGCTCATCTTCCATAGCTCATCTTCCAACCCACACGGGTGGTGATGTTATCGTGCATGTACCTATTGACTCTAAGACTCTCGGATGGAAAAAGTTAGCGTTGAGTAGTAGGGCACCATAGCTCATCTTCCATAGCTCATCTTCCAACCCACACGCGTGGAGATGTTATCGTGCATGTACCCATTGACTCTAAGACTCTGGGATGGAAAAAGTTGGCGGTGATTAGTAGGGCACCATAGCTCATAGCTCATCTTCCATAGCTCATCTTCCAACCCACACGCGTGGAGATGTTATCGTGCATGTAGCCACTGACTCTAAGACTCTGGGATGGAAAAAGTTGGCGGTGATTAGTAGGGCACCATAGCTCATAGCTCATCTTCCATAGCTCATCTTCCAACCCACACGCGTGGAGATATTATCGTGCATGTACCCATTGACTCTAAGACTCTGGGATGGAAAAAGTTGGCGGTGATTAGTAGGGCAATTTTGAAGGTTTCCATAGCTCATCTTCCAACCCACACGCGTGGAGATGTTATCGTGCATGTACCCACTGACTCTAAGACTCTGGGATGGAAAAAGTTGGCGGTGATTAGTAGGGCACCATAGCTCATAGCTCATCTTCCATAGCTCATCTTCCAACCCACACGCGTGGAGATGTTATCGTGCATGTACCCATTGACTCTGAGACTCTGGGATGGAAAAAGTTGGCGGTGATTAGTAGGGCACCATAGCTCATAGCTCATCTTCCATAGCTCATCTTCCAACCCACACGCGTGGAGATGTTATCGTGCATGTACCCATTGACTCTGAGACTCTGGGATGGCAAAAGTTGGCGGTGATTAGTAGGGCAATTTTGAAGGTTTCCATAGCTCATCTTCCAACCCACACGGGTGGTGGTGTTATCGTGCATGTACCTATTGACTCTAAGAGTCTCGGATGGCGTTGAGTAGTAGGGCACCATAGCTCATAGCTCATCTTCCATAGCTCATCTTCCAACCCACACGCGTGGAGATGTTATCGTGCATGTACCCATTGACTCTGAGACTCTGGGATGGAAAAAGTTGGCGTTGAGTAGTAGGGCACCATAGCTCATAGCTCATCTTCCATAGCTCATCTTCCAACCCACACGCGTGGAGATGTTATCGTGCATGTACCCATTGACTCTAAGACTCTGGGATGGAAAAAGTTGGCGGTGATTAGTAGGGCACCATAGCTCATAGCTCATCTTCCATAGCTCATCTTCCAACCCACACGCGTGGAGATATTATCGTACATGTACCTATTGACTCTAACACTCTGGGATGGAAAAAGTTGGCCGTGGTCAGTAGGGCAATTTAGAAGGTTTCCATAGCTCATCTTCCAACCCACACGCGTGGAGATGTTATCGTGCATGTACCCACTGACTCTAAGACTCTGGGATGGAAAAAGTTGGCGGTGATTAGTAGGGCAATTTTGAAGGTTTCCATAGCTCATCTTCCAACCCACACGCGTGGAGATGTTATCGTGCATGTACCCACTGACTCTAAGACCCTTGGATGGAAAAAGTTGGCGGTGATTAGTAGGGCACCATAGCTCATAGCTCATCTTCCATAGCTCATCTTCAACCCACACGCGTGGAGATGTTATCGTGCATGTACCCATTGACTCTGAGACTCTGGGATGGAAAAAGTTGGCGGTGATTAGTAGGGCACCATAGCTCATAGCTCATCTTCCATAGCTCATCTTCCAACCCACACGCGTGGAGATGTTATCGTGCATGTACCCATTGACTCTGAGACTCTGGGATGGAAAAAGTTGGCGTTGAGTAGTAGGGCACCATAGCTCATAGCTCATCTTCCATAGCTCATCTTCCAACCCACACGCGTGGAGATGTTATCGTGCATGTACCCATTGACTCTAAGACTCTGGGATGGAAAAAGTTGGCGGTGATTAGTAGGGCACCATAGCTCATAGCTCATCTTCCATAACTCATCTTCCAACCCACACGCGTGGAGATGTTATCGTGCATGTACCTATTGACTCTAAGACTCTGGGATGGAAAAAGTTGGCCGTGGTCAGTAGGGCAATTTTGAAGGTTTCCATAGCTCATCTTCCAACCCACACGGGTGGTGATGTTATTGTGCATGTACCTATTGACTCTAAGACTCTCGGATGGAAAAAGTTGGCGTTGAGTAGTAGGGCACCATAGCTCATAGCTCATCTTCCATAGCTCATCTTCCAACCCACACGCGTGGAGATGTTATCGTGCATGTACCCATTGACTCTGAGACTCTGGGATGGAAAAAGTTGGCGGTGATTAGTAGGGTACCATAGCTCATAGCTCATCTTCCATAGCTCATCTTCCAACCCACACGCGTGGAGATGTTATCGTGCATGTACCCATTGACTCTGAGACTCTGGGATGGAAAAAGTTGGCGTTGAGTAGTAGGGCACCATAGCTCATCTTCCATAGCTCATCTTCCAACCCACACGGGTGGTGATGTTATCGTGCATGTACCTATTGACTCTAAGACTCTCGGATGGAAAAAGTTGGCGTTGAGTAGTAGGGCACCATAGCTCATAGCTCATCTTCCATAGCTCATCTTCCAACCCACACGCGTGGAGATGTTATCGTGCATGTACCCATTGACTCTAAGACTCTGGGATGGAAAAAGTTGGCGGTGATTAGTAGGGCACCATAGCTCATAGCTCATCTTCCATAGCTCATCTTCCAACCCACACGCGTGGAGATGTTATCGTGCATGTAGCCACTGACTCTAAGACTCTGGGATGGAAAAAGTTGGCGGTGATTAGTAGGGCACCATAGCTCATAGCTCATCTTCCATAGCTCATCTTCCATAGCTCATCTTCCAACCCACACGCGTGGAGATATTATCGTGCATGTACCCATTGACTCTAAGACTCTGGGATGGAAAAAGTTGGCGGTGATTAGTAGGGCAATTTTGAAGGTTTCCATAGCTCATCTTCCAACCCACACGCGTGGAGATGTTATCGTGCATGTACCCACTGACTCTAAGACTCTGGGATGGAAAAAGTTGGCGGTGATTAGTAGGGCACCATAGCTCATAGCTCATCTTCCATAGCTCATCTTCCAACCCACACGCGTGGAGATGTTATCGTGCATGTACCCATTGACTCTGAGACTCTGGGATGGAAAAAGTTGGCGGTGATTAGTAGGGCACCATAGCTCATAGCTCATCTTCCATAGCTCATCTTCCAACCCACACGCGTGGAGATGTTATCGTGCATGTACCCATTGACTCTGAGACTCTGGGATGGCAAAAGTTGGCGGTGATTAGTAGGGCAATTTTGAAGGTTTCCATAGCTCATCTTCCAACCCACACGGGTGGTGATGTTATCGTGCATGTACCTATTGACTCTAAGACTCTCGGATGGCGTTGAGTAGTAGGGCACCATAGCTCATACCTCATCTTCCATAGCTCATCTTCCAACCCACACGCGTGGAGATGTTATCGTGCATGTACCCATTGACTCTGAGACTCTGGGATGGAAAAAGTTGGCGTTGAGTAGTAGGGCACCATAGCTCATAGCTCATCTTCCATAGCTCATCTTCCAACCCACACGCGTGGAGATGTTATCGTGAATGTACCCATTGACTCTAAGACTCTGGGATGGAAAAAGTTGGCGGTGATTAGTAGGGCACCATAGCTCATAGCTCATCTTCCATAGCTCATCTTCCAACCCACACGCGTGGAGATATTATCGTACATGTACCTATTGACTCTAACACTCTGGGATGGAAAAAGTTGGCCGTGGTCAGTAGGGCAATTTTGAAGGTTTCCATAGCTCATCTTCCAACCCACACGCGTGGAGATGTTATCGTGCATGTACCCACTGACTCTAAGACTCTGGGATGGAAAAAGTTGGCGGTGATTAGTAGGGCAATTTTGAAGGTTTCCATAGCTCATCTTCCAACCCACACGCGTGGAGATGTTATCGTGCATGTACCCACTGACTCTAAGACCCTTGGATGGAAAAAGTTGGCGGTGATTAGTAGGGCACCATAGCTCATAGCTCATCTTCCATAGCTCATCTTCAACCCACACGCGTGGAGATGTTATCGTGCATGTACCCATTGACTCTGAGACTCTGGGATGGAAAAAGTTGGCGGTGATTAGTAGGGCACCATAGCTCATAGCTCATCTTCCATAGCTCATCTTCCAACCCACACGCGTGGAGATGTTATCGTGAATGTACCCATTGACTCTAAGACTCTGGGATGGAAAAAGTTGGCGGTGATTAGTAGGGCACCATAGCTCATAGCTCATCTTCCATAGCTCATCTTCCAACCCACACGCGTGGAGATATTATCGTACATGTACCTATTGACTCTAACACTCTGGGATGGAAAAAGTTGGCCGTGGTCAGTAGGGCAATTTTGAAGGTTTCCATAGCTCATCTTCCAACCCACACGCGTGGAGATGTTATCGTGCATGTACCCACTGACTCTAAGACTCTGGGATGGAAAAAGTTGGCGGTGATTAGTAGAGCAATTTTGAAGGTTTCCATAGCTCATCTTCCAACCCACACGCGTGGAGATGTTATCGTGCATGTACCCACTGACTCTAAGACCCTTGGATGGAAAAAGTTGGCGGTGATTAGTAGGGCACCATAGCTCATAGCTCATCTTCCATAGCTCATCTTCAACCCACACGCGTGGAGATGTTATCGTGCATGTACCCATTGACTCTGAGACTCTGGGATGGAAAAAGTTGGCGGTGATTAGTAGGGCACCATAGCTCATAGCTCATCTTCCATAGCTCATCTTCCAACCCACACGCGTGGAGATGTTATCGTGCATGTACCCATTGACTCTGAGACTCTGGGATGGAAAAAGTTGGCGTTGAGTAGTAGGGCACCATAGCTCATAGCTCATCTTCCATAGCTCATCTTCCAACCCACACGCGTGGAGATGTTATCGTGCATGTACCCATTGACTCTAAGACTCTGGGATGGAAAAAGTTGGCGGTGATTAGTAGGGCACCATAGCTCATAGCTCATCTTCCATAACTCATCTTCCAACCCACACGCGTGGAGATGTTATCGTGCATGTACCTATTGACTCTAAGACTCTGGGATGGAAAAAGTTGGCCGTGGTCAGTAGGGCAATTTTGAAGGTTTCCATAGCTCATCTTCCAACCCACACGGGTGGTGATGTTATCGTGCATGTACCTATTGACTCTAAGACTCTCGGATGGAAAAAGTTGGCGTTGAGTAGTAGGGCACCATAGCTCATAGCTCATCTTCCATAGCTCATCTTCCAACCCACACGCGTGGAGATGTTATCGTGCATGTACCCATTGACTCTGAGACTCTGGGATGGAAAAAGTTGGCGGTGATTAGTAGGGTACCATAGCTCATAGCTCATCTTCCATAGCTCATCTTCCAACCCACACGCGTGGAGATGTTATCGTGCATGTGCCCACTGACTCGAAGACTCTGGGATGGAAAAAGTTGGCGGTGATTAGTAGGGCACCATAGCTCATAGCTCATCTTCCAACCCACACGCGTGGAGATGTTATCGTGCATGTACCCATTGACTCTGAGACTCTGGGATGGAAAAAGTTGGCGGTGATTAGTAGGGCACCATAGCTCATAGCTCATCTTCCATAGCTCATCTTCCAACCCACACGCGTGGAGATGTTATCGTGCATGTACCCATTGACTCTGAGACTCTGGGATGGCAAAAGTTGGCGGTGATTAGTAGGGCAATTTTGAAGGTTTCCATAGCTCATCTTCCAACCCACACGGGTGGTGATGTTATCGTGCATGTACCTATTGACTCTAAGACTCTCGGATGGAAAAAGTTGGCGTTGAGTAGTAGGGCACCATAGCTCATAGCTCATCTTCCATAGCTCATCTTCCAACCCACACGCGTGGAGATGTTATCGTGCATGTACCCATTGACTCTGAGACTCTGGGATGGAAAAAGTTGGCGTTGAGTAGTAGGGCACCATAGCTCATAGCTCATCTTCCATAGCTCATCTTCCAACCCACACGCGTGGAGATGATATCGTGCATGTACCCATTGACTCTAAGACTCTGGGTAGGAAAAAGTTGGCGGTGATTAGTAGGGCACCATAGCTCATAGCTCATCTTCCATAGCTCATCTTCCAACCCACACGCGTGGAGATATTATCGTGCATGTACCCATTGACTCTAAGACTCTGGGATGGAAAAAGTTGGCGGTGATTAGTAGGGCACCATAGCTCATAGCTCATCTTCCATAACTCATCTTCCAACCCACACGCGTGGAGATGTTATCGTGCATGTACCTATTGACTCTAAGACTCTGGGATGGAAAAAGTTGGCCGTGGTCAGTAGGGCAATTTTGAAGGTTTCCATAGCTCATCTTCCAACCCACACGCGTGGAGATGTTATCGTGCATGTACCCACTGACTCTAAGACTCTGGGATGGAAAAAGTTGGCGGTGATTAGTAGGGCAATTTTGAAGGTTTCCATAGCTCATCTTCCAACCCACACGCGTGGAGATGTTATCGTGCATGTACCCACTGACTCTAAGACTCTGGGATGGAAAAAGTTGGCGGTGATTAGTAGGGCACCATAGCTCATAGCTCATCTTCCATAGCTCATCTTCAACCCACACGCGTGGAGATGTTATCGTGCATGTACCCATTGACTCTGAGACTCTGGGATGGAAAAAGATGGCGGTGATTAGTAGGGCACCATAGCTCATAGCTCATCTTCCATAGCTCATCTTCCAACCCACACGCGTGGAGATGTTATCGTGCATGTACCCATTGACTCTAAGACTCTGGGATGGAAAAAGTTGGCGGTGATTAGTAGGGCACCATAGCTCATAGCTCATCTTCCATAACTCATCTTCCAACCCACACGCGTGGAGATGTTATCGTGCATGTACCTATTGACTCTAAGACTCTGGGATGGAAAAAGTTGGCAGTGGTCAGTAGGGCAATTTTGAAGGTTTCCATAGCTCATCTTCCAACCCACACGGGTGGTGATGTTATCGTGCATGTACCTCTTGACTCTAAGACTCTCGGATGGAAAAAGTTGGCGTTGAGTAGTAGGGCACCATAGCTCATAGCTCATCTTCCATAGCTCATCTTCCAACCCACACGCGTGGAGATGTTATCGTGCATGTACCCATTGACTCTGAGACTCTGGGATGGAAAATAGCCATTCCATAGCTCATCTTCCATAGCTCATCTTCCAACCCACACGCGTGGAGATATTATCGTGCATGTACCCATTGACTCTAAGACTCTGGGATGGAAAAAGTTGGCGGTGATTAGTAGGGCAATTTTGAAGGTTTCCATAGCTCATCTTCCAACCCACACGCGTGGAGATGTTATCGTGCATGTACCCACTGACTCTAAGACTCTGGGATGGAAAAAGTTGGCGGTGATTAGTAGGGCACCATAGCTCATAGCTCATCTTCCATAGCTCATCTTCCAACCCACACGCGTGGAGATGTTATCGTGCATGTACCCATTGACTCTGAGACTCTGGGATGGAAAAAGTTGGCGGTGATTAGTAGGGCACCATAGCTCATAGCTCATCTTCCATAGCTCATCTTCCAACCCACACGCGTGGAGATGTTATCGTGCATGTACCCATTGACTCTGAGACTCTGGGATGGCAAAAGTTGGCGGTGATTAGTAGGGCAATTTTGAAGGTTTCCATAGCTCATCTTCCAACCCACACGGGTGGTGATGTTATCGTGCATGTACCTATTGACTCTAAGACTCTCGGATGGAAAAAGTTGGCGTTGAGTAGTAAGGCACCATAGCTCATAGCTCATCTTCCATAGCTCATCTTCCAACCCACACGCGTGGAGATGTTATCGTGCATGTACCCATTGACTCTGAGACTCTGGGATGGAAAAAGTTGGCGTTGAGTAGTAGGGCACCATAGCTCATAGCTCATCTTCCATAGCTCATTTTCCAACCCACACGCGTGGAGATGTTTTCGTGCATGTACCCATTGACTCTGAGACTCTGGGATGGAAAAAGTTGGCGGTGATTAGTAGGGCAATTTTGAAGGTTTCCATAGCTCATCTTCCAACCCACACGCGTGGAGATGTTATCGTGCATGTACCCATTGACTCTGAGACTCTGGGATGGAAAAAGTTGGCGTTGAGTAGTAGGGCACCATAGCTCATAGCTCATCTTCCATAGCTCATCTTCCAACCCACACGCGTGGAGATGTTATCGTGCATGTACCCATTGACTCTAAGACTCTGGGATGGAAAAAGTTGGCGGTGATTAGTAGGGCACCATAGCTCATAGCTCATCTTCCATAGCTCATCTTCCAACCCACACGCGTGGAGATGTTATCGTGCATGTAGCCACTGACTCTAAGACTCTGGGATGGAAAAAGTTGGCGGTGATAAGTAGGGCACCATAGCTCATAGCTCATCTTCCATAGCTCATCTTCCAACCCACACGGGTGGTGATGTTATCGTGCATGTACCTATTGACTCTAAGACTCTGGGATGGAAAAAGTTGGCGGTGATTAGTAGGGCACCATAGCTCATAGCTCATCTTCCAACCCACACGGGTGGTGATGTTATCGTGCATGTACCCATTGACTCTGAGACTCTGGGATGGAAAAAGTTGGCGGTGATTAGTAGGGCACCATAGCTCATAGCTCATCTTCCAACCCACACGGGTGGTGATGTTATCGTGCATGTACCCATTGACTCTGAGACTCTGGGATGGAAAAAGTTGGCGGTGATTAGTAGGGCACCATAGCTCATAGCTCATCTTCCATAGCTCATTTTCCAACCCACACGCGTGGAGATGTTATCGTGCATGTACCCATTGACTCTAAGACTCTGGGATGGAAAAAGTTGGCGGTGATTAGTAGGGCACCATAGCTCATAGCTCATCTTCCATAGCTCATCTTCCAACCCACACGCGTGGAGATGTTATCGTGCATGTACCTATTTACTCTAAGACTCTCGGATGGAAAAAGTTGGCGTTGAGTAGTAGGGCACCATAGCTCATAGCTCATCTTCCATAACTCATCTTCCAACCCACACGCGTGGAGATATTATCGTGCATGTACCCATTGACTCTAAGACTCTGGGATGGAAAAAGTTGGCGGTGATTAGTAGGGCACCATAGCTCATAGCTCATCTTCCATAACTCATCTTCCAACCCACACGCGTGGAGATGTTATCGTGCATGTACCTATTGACTCTAAGACTCTGGGATGGAAAAAGTTGGCCGTGGTCAGTAGGGCAATTTTGAAGGTTTCCATAGCTCATCTTCCAACCCACACGCGTGGAGATGTTATCGTGCATATACCCATTGACTCTGAGACTCTGGGATGGAAAAAGTTGGCGGTGATTAGTAGGGCAATTTTGAAGGTTTCCATAGCTCATCTTCCAACCCACACGCGTGGAGATGTTATCGTGCATGTACCCATTGACTCTAAGACTCTGGGATGGAAAAAGTTGGCGGTGATTAGTAGGGCACCATAGCTCATAGCTCATCTTCCATAGCTCATCTTCCAACCCACACGTGTGGAGATGTTATCGTGCATGTACCTATTGACTCTAAGACTCTCGGATGGAAAAAGTTGGCGTTGAGTAGTAGGGCACCATAGCTCATAGCTCATCTTCCATAACTCATCTTCCAACCCACACGCGTGGAGATATTATCGTGCATGTACCCATTGACTCTAAGACTCTGGGATGGAAAAAGTTGGCGGTGATTAGTAGGGCACCATAGCTCATAGCTCATCTTCCATAACTCATCTTCCAACCCACACGCGTGGAGATGTTATCGTGCATGTACCTATTGACTCTAAGACTCTGGGATGGAAAAAGTTGGCCGTGGTCAGTAGGGCAATTTTGAAGGTTTCCATAGCTCATCTTCCAACCCACACGCGTGGAGATGTTATCGTGCATATACCCATTGACTCTAAGACTCTGGGATGGAAAAAGTTGGCGGTGATTAGTAGGGCACCATAGCTCATAGCTCATCTTCCATAGCTCATCTTCCATAGCTCATCTTCCAACCCACACGCGTGGAGATGTTATCGTGCATGTACCCATTGACTCTGAGACTCTGGGATGGAAAAAGTTGGCGGTGATTAGTAGGGCAATTTTGAAGGTTTCCATAGCTCATTTTCCAACCCACACGCGTGGAGATGTTATCGTGCATGTACCTATTGACTCTAAGACTCTGGGATGGAAAAAGTTGGCGGTGATTAGTAGGGCACCATAGCTCATAGCTGATCTTCCATAGCTCATCTTCCAACCCACACGCGTGGAGATGTTATCGTGCATGTACCTATTGACTCTAAGACTCTCGGATGGAAAAAGTTGGCCGTGGTCAGTAGGGCAATTTTGAAGGTTTCCATAGCTCATCTTCCAACCCACACGCGTGGAGATGTTATCGTGCATGTACCCATTGACTCTAAGACTCTGGGATGGAAAAAGTTGGCGGTGATTAGTAGGGCAATTTTGAAGGTTTCCATAGCTCATCTTCCAACCCACACGCGTGGAGATGTTATCGTGCATGTACCTATTGACTCTAAGACTCTGGGATGGAAAAAGTTGGCGGTGATTAGTAGGGCACCATAGCTCATAGCTCATCTTCCAACCCACACGCGTGGAGATGTTATCGTGCATATACCCATTGACTCTGAGACTCTGGGATGGAAAAAGTTGGCGGTGATTAGTAGGGCAATTTTGAAGGTTTCCATAGCTCATCTTCCAACCCACACGCGTGGAGATGTTATCGTGCATGTAATTCGATATAAAAATTGCTAAAGAGCAAGTAGCTGATCGCTAGTGTTGTGTAGGAAAAAAGTGGACTGTAATTTGCTTGTTAAATTAATTAAAAGGCACTCTTTAAAAATATATAAATAATTTATTGCAGAATACACACGTCTTGATTAAACAAAGGGCAATCGGAAAAGTGATTATATATATATATATATATATATATGTATATTGACAATTACATTCTTAATGTTTGTCATAAACAATATTTGACAAGTGTTTCTTTTATATTCGGTGCCGGTAAAGTAGTTTTTTCGAATGCAAATAAGTTATTATATGAGTTAATAATTTATTGATATAATAAATTCTATTCTCGATAAATTTGAATAATGTACTTAAACATCTTCCCCGGCTTTGAACGACGTTCAAAATGTAACGTGCCCATAAATCACTTGAACACCTCCTGATTTCATCCATAATATGATCGCACCTTTTTTTTGATTTCACCACGGGATGGCTGTCACTCTGTCAGGCTGTTTACTGAATTGACTTCGATGACGTACCGGTGCTTGTTGTGAAAGTGTAAAAGTGCAGTGTTTTAATTTTGTGTTCTTTCTAGGAAAGAAAAAAAAGTAATTGATTAGTGTAACAGGTATGTTGATGAGGGTTTATGTTCTTTTGTTGTTCTATCTTGTTATTGGCCGGTGCAATAACGATCCTGTAATCCCCAGCCATGAAACCTATTTCGGGATCGTTTTCCATGAGAACGTGTGCGCAGTATAGTGTTGTGTAATGTAGTGTAGTGTAGTGTAATTTAAGAGGTTTCCACCTGGAGAAAAGAAACTAAGCACATGAGTTAGTGTTTTTTTTTTTTTTTTTTTTTTCTGGTCTTCAGAGAGGAAACAAAAGTGCATATGGACGTGTGTGTGCGAATGTGTAAACGACGGCGCGTTTCGGATGTACCCACATCGGATGTTGTGAATACGGTTCTTTTCGTTTCGCGTCGAGACTTTTTGTTATGATTTGTTTATGACCGACCGACGAACATGTGACGTGAATATATTTGTACGTATGTAAGTGCATAGATGTATCATGCGACAACTTAAGAGGATGGCATGTAATACGGGTGTCTTTGAATTTCTCGCATGAGAGTGAATGCGACTGGGATAATGCAGTTGGTATGTATTTGTTTACCTTTTTTTTGTTTGATTGCTCATGATATGTGATAACTTGTTTGATTTGTTTGGTTATTTTATTTGTTTAATTCCGAATCGTTTTGTATTTGTGAGTGTTAAATTTGTGTTGTATATATTTATCTTATTTTAGGCTTTATTGCTGTGATAAATATGTTGTGCGGTGGCACTTATATTACTGCTTCATCTTCGTTTGAGTTGTTGTTGGGTAACATGCAGATCTTAGTGATGGGTCGTTTGAGTTCTCCGGTTGCTGTTTTGAGTGTGACTACTCGGATTAGTTTATCCTTTCCTGGATGAACCTTGACGATGCGTGCTAAGATCCATTTTGCTGGTGGTACATTGTCTTCCTTCACTAGAACTAACTCGTCGATCTTTGGTTCTATTTCGCGTTTTAACCATTTTGGTCTTTGTTGGAGTCTAGTTAAGTACTCTGACTGCCAATTTTTCCAGAAGAGTTGCTTCAATTTCTGTATACGTTGCCACCGTTGCAGATTACTGATCTTGGTGTCTGACAGGTCACCTTCTGGGATGCTGTCTAAGGCTCGTCCAGTGATGAAGTGGCCAGGAGTAAGTGCTGTGAAGTCTTCAGGATTTTCCGTCAGCGGACACAAAGGCCTGGAGTTAAGGCAGGCTTCTATTTGTTGCAGAAGCGTTGTTAATTCCTCGTACGTGTACACCTCTGCTCCGATGACTCCTTTTAGGTGGTATTTGATTGATTTCACTCCCGCTTCCCATAGCCCACCGAAGTGAGGAGAAGCGGGGGGAATGAAATGCCACTCGATTCCGTCCATGGTGGCGGTTTCTGCAACTTCCTTCCAACTGAACTTACTCGCGTCTAATAACTTCTTCAGTTCGCGATTGGCTCCTACGAAGTTTGTGCCATTGTCGCTGTATATGTGAGCGCACAATCCTCTCCTAGCAATTAATCTTCGCAGTGCTGCTAAGAATGCCTGTGTAGTGAGATCGCTTACCAGTTCGATGTGTATGGCTTTGGTGGCCAAGCATACGAATATTGCGAAGTAACCTTTGTACCGCTTCGCATTACGCCCTCTCCAGGTTTTAATATCAATCGGACCCGCATAATCTACCCCTGTGTGAGTGAAAGTATTTGTTATACGTACCCTTGGCGCTGGTAAATGTCCCATTAACTGTTGCGCAGTTTTTGCGCGGTATCGGTAACATATAACGCATTTGTTGACTACTGCTTTGACGCACGTTTTAAATTTGATAAACCAATATCTTTTCCGCAGGTACATCGTCGTTTGCTGTAGTCCCCCATGCAAAGTTTTCTGATGGGCCTTCACTATAATTAGTTTCGACAAATGGTGATTACCGCGAAGAATGATCGGGTGCTTTTCTGCGTACGATAGTTCGGCGTTCTGTAACCGACCACCAACTCTCCAAATACCGTCAGTGTCCCTAACACTGCAGAGGGATTTCGGAATTGGCGTATCCGATGTGAACATGTACGTTTGTGCGATCCTAATTAACACAATAGAGGCACCCTGTAGTTCGACTGGTGAAAGAACGCCATTATTTCTGGCCTCAGGAACATTTCGTGTGTCGTTTATAAAACGTAGACAATAGGCCATTATCTTACACAGTGTGGTATAGTTCGACTGCCTATGTACAAGCATGATAATGTCATTTGTTACCTGTGTGACAATATGTGTTTTAACTGTCCGTTTTTCTTCCTCTGTTCCTAGGCTCGTCGGCTGCGAAGGACATTGAAAATCCCAAGCTTCGTGTAGAAACTTAGGACCCGTCCACCAGAGGCTGTTTGAGATTAATGCCGATGGCATTACTCCTCTCGAGGCTAGATCTGCGGGATTCCACTCACTTGGAATGTGTCTCCAACTGTTCGGTTGCACTAGCCGTTGGACCTCTGCTACCCTGTTGTTGACGAATGTGGCCCATCTTGTCGGCGGGGCAGCGAGCCAAGCGAGTGTTATCGTCGAGTCTGTCCAGGCGTACTTCTTCACATCCCGCAATCCAAGGACACCAGCTGTGTAATCTAAAAGTTTCGCCAGCATTACAGCTCCGCATAGTTCCAGTCTCGGTAGTGTCTGGGTTTTCACAGGTGCTACTCGGGTTTTGGCTAAAAGTAGGTGGACATGGATATGGTCCTCTGAATCCCGGACCCGTACATATATAGTCGCCCCGTATGCTTTCTCCGAAGCATCACTAAATCCGTGTAGTTCCAGGTCTTTCTGAGTTTCATGTGTGGATATCCATCGAGGCACACGAAGGTTCTCCAAATTCTTCAGTTCCTCGCAAAAGGCTGTCCACTCCTTCTCTAGGCTAGGCGAAATGGGTTCATCCCATCCTTGTTGATTTCGCCACATTCGCTGCATAAGGATTTTGCCTTTTATGACACAAGGTGCAATCCATCCTAATGGGTCAAACAGCTTGGCGATTGTGGATAGGATGCTTCTCTTCGTTGGTGCCGAGGTGTTTGTTTGCACATTTTGGAAGGACAGAGTGTCCTCTACTGGATACCACTTGATCCCCAGAGCCCTGATGTGGTCGGACGATGACACTGGAAAAGAGAAGTTGACCTCGCATTGATCCTTAGGTAGGCCTTGTAGTATTTCTACCGAGTTACTTGCCCATTTTCTTAAGGTAAAACCTCCCGACAGTAACAGAGCGTTTATTTGTGCACGCTTCGTAAGTGCTTCGTCCACTGTGCCCGCTCCAGCAAACAAGTCATCGACGTAAACATCCTCTTTCACCATGACTGCGCCTAGAGGATATTTGTGCTTTTCGTCGTCAGCCAGCTGTTTTAGTGTGCGAATAGCGAGGTACGGTGCACAAGTCGTTCCGAATGTCACGGTTTTTAATCGGTAGACTTTGATGGGCTCTTCTTCACACTCGCGCCAACATATAAGTTGATAATATGAGTCTTCGGGGCTTATTCTTATCTGACGATACATCTTTTCAACATCAGCGGTGAATGTGTATCTATGCACCCTCCACCTCATGACGATGTCTGCAATGTCAGTTTGGGTTTTAGGGCCCGTCATCAGATTTTCATTCAATGACATCCCCTCTGCCGTCTTGGCAGCAGCATCGAATACAACTCTTAACTTGGTGGTGGAACTCGACTCCTTAAAAACGGCATGGTGAGGTAAAAAGAAGTGTCGTGGTGTCCTGAGGATCTCATCGTTGTCACAATCAACTTCTTCCATGTGATTGTATTGTGCATACTCTCTCATGCAATTACGATATTCCGCATATAATTTTGGGTTCAAGCGGAACCGCCTCTCCAGGTGAGCAAACCTACGCAAGGCACCTTGTTTCGAGGGTCCAAGCGCAGGCCTACCCCCTGCCTTAAAAGGTAAAGATACCTCGTATCTACCATCTATTCCTCTCATAGTAGTTGCCTGAAAGAACTGCTCGCATTTTACATCCTCTTCCGACTGGATTGCCTTGTAAGGGACTTCCTCCATTTCCCAAAACTTTCGCAGTTCGTGTTCAATGCTTGTAGTCTGGAAGAAACTCCTCACATTTTGACGTGGTTGGGAAACCTTACCCATGACAATCCAGCCGAGCATTGTGTTTTGCGCGATTGGAGCTTGATTGTCTTTTCCCCGAACAATTTCAGGCAGTACGATCTCCGTGTAAACTTCGTTTCCAAGCAAGAGATCTACTTCGGCTGGAGTATGAAATTCTGGATCGGCCAGAGGCAAGCCATTGATGTGACTCCATTGCTGTGGTGTTGTTCCGTTGACAGGAAGAAGCCCAGTCAGCGACTTAAACATCAGTGCCCGGATATGGGTTTCGAACTCCGTGTGTAGTGAACCTATGGTTATGTCCACATATCCGTGACATGTTCCACTGCTGGCTTTACCTAGTCCTGACACTTCGATGATGGTAGGCTTCCTCTTCATGCCTAGCCATTGTGCTGCCCTGTTGGTAATGAATGTTGCCTCCGAACCTGGATCCACTAAAGCACGCAGTCGTATCCTTTCACCACACGTTGTTGTGACATTAACGACTGCTGTCGCTAATAGGATCTCCGTCCGACCTTGGTTTGTGTGGTAATTATTTACCTGAGTGGGTTCGAAGGCAGTTGCATCCGTGTTCATTCGAGACTGTGTATGTGTTGGATTGTGTGTATGTAGAGTGCTACGTGTTGAGTTTTGTGTCGATGTGGATGCTCTAGGCGCTGTGTTTGTATTGTAGTGTTGAGCATTTTGAGTGTGTGTATCTGTGTGTGAAAATGGAGTGGAACTCACATGCAGAAGTGAATGGTGTGGTTGCTGGCAGAAGTAACATCTGAGTCTGCTTGGGCATTGCAGTGTCGAGTGGCTATATGCGAGACAATTTTCGCAGACGCCGATGTTACTTACAGCCCGGCTACGTGAGCCCATGTCCATTTTTAAAAACTTACCACATTTTCTCAAAGAATGAGCACCTTTGGAGCATAGCTTACAGGAGAATTGATCCTTTTTTTCTTTTAGGTGGTACGCTTTCATCTTGGCGGTACCCTCCCTAACAGGCTTAGAAGATTTTATGTCCTGCTGTTGGTTAACAGCTTCCAAAGTGCGGAACCTGGCTTCAAGGAACTCGCAAAACTCTTTGAATTTTGGTAATTCCTTGTCAATTCCCAATTTTTCTTCCCATAGCCTTTGTGTAATTGTTGGTAATTTTCGTACCATACAGAAAATCAGGATTATGTCCCAGTGTTCCACAGGAACTTTCAAATTTTTGAGAGCATGATAGCATTCCATCGAAGTGTCTAGCAGCTGTTTCAACGATGTAGCTGTTTCATGCTGAATCGATTCTTGAGCGAAAAATAATTTCAGCTGCTCATTGACCAGTACCCTTTTGTGGTCGTACCTTGTCTTGAGGATCTCCCACGCTGGACCGTAAATCCCACTTATTATGGGTAAGTGTTGAAGAAGACGTTCCGCCTCATCACGCAAACTGGATTTGAGGTAATGAAGCTTCTCCACCTCCGATAAGTCTTTGTTTGTGTGAATAAGTGTGTCGAAAAGGTCGTGAAACGATCGCCACATCTTATATTCACCGTTGAAAACTGGTAAGTTTATCTTTGGTAGTCTCACCATCGTTTTTTCTTTACTAAGACTAGCACTCACCGAAGTATTTACAGTTTCAATCTTGTCCAAACTGTCCTGCAACGCCGTCTTGTACTCGAAGTAAGTTTCTTTTATTTTTTCGAAAACTGCTTCTAATTCACGTTCATTTCCAGGTTCTGCTGCTGCTATTCCCTCGGTGTTGTGTCGCGAGCTAGTCGTGAAGAGTTCCTCGAGAGTTACTAATCTGTTGCTCATATAGTTTTTTGTTCCTTTTGAGAGCGTTTACAGAAGTTCTCGAAGTCTTTGTTGATTTGTCTCAACAAATTCATTTGTAGCTTCAGCGACGTCATTTTCGTTGGATTTTAAATTAACAAAGAAAAGATAAGAGAAAAAAAAAATGTGGGTGTATTTCAACTTACTTTCTGTTTTTTAATCGTTTCAGCTGCTGTGCGATTCGTTCAACGACGGAACAAAGAGACTCCACGAACAAAGGAACGTAACGGCTCAACTTCCAACGCTTGATGGATTAAGATTTAAATTACGCGTCGCGGGATTCCGTTTAGCACTTTAAGAAAACCTCACTGAACTGTTTGTTAATGTTAAATTTAGGCACTTTGGCTTATTGTTCACACACAGATTGTAATAGTTTAAAAGTATATATATGTATGTAAACCGACAAACGAACAATATGTATGCACTATTTCGCGCGGTTCGAAAGGACCATGTAATTCGATATAAAAATTGCTAAGAGCAAGTAGCTGATCGCTAGTGTTGTGTAGGAAAAAAGTGGACTGTAATTTGCTTGTTAAATTAATTAAAAGGCACTCTTTAAAAATATATAAATAATTTATTGCAGAATACACACGTCTTGATTAAACAAAGGGCAATCGGAAAAGTGATTATATATATATATATATGTATATTGACAATTACATTCTTAATGTTTGTCATAAACAATATTTGACAAGTGTTTCTTTTATATTCGGTGCCGGTAAAGTAGTTTTTTCGAATGCAAATATAAGTTATTATATGAGTTAATAATTTATTGATATAATAAATTCTATTCTCGATAAATTTGAATAATGTACTTAAACAGTGCATGTACCCATTGACTCTAAGACTCTGGGATGGAAAAAGTTGGCCGGTGATTAGTAGGGCACCATAGCTCATAGCTCATCTTCCATAGCTCATCTTCCATAGCTCATCTTCCAACCCACACGCGTGGAGATGTTATCGTGCATGTACCCATTGACTCTGAGACTCTGGATGGAAAAAGTTGGCGGTGATTAGTAGGGCAATTTTGAAGGTTTCCATAGCTCATCTTCCAACCCACACGCGTGGAGATGTTATCGTGCATGTACCCATTGACTCTAAGACTCTGGGATGGAAAAAGTTGGCGGTGATTAGTAGGGCACCATAGCTCATAGCTCATCTTCCATAGCTCATCTTCCAACCCACACGCGTGGAGATGTTATCGTGCATGTACCTATTGACTCTAAGACTCTCGGATGGAAAAAGTTGGCATTGAGTAGTAGGGCACCATAGCTCATAGCTCATCTTCCATAACTCATCTTCCAACCCACACGCGTGGAGATATTATCGTGCATGTACCCATTGACTCTAAGACTCTGGGATGGAAAAGTTGGCGGTGATTAGTAGGGCACCATAGCTCATAGCTCATCTTCCATAACTCATCTTCCAACCCACACGCGTGGAGATGTTATCGTGCATGTACCTATTGACTCTAAGACTCTGGGATGGAAAAAGTTGGCCGTGGTCAGTAGGGCAATTTTGAAGGTTTCCATAGCTCATCTTCCAACCCACACGCGTGGAGATGTTATCGTGCATATACCCATTGACTCTAAGACTCTGGGGATGGAAAAAGTTGGCGGTGATTAGTAGGGCACCATAGCTCATAGCTCATCTTCCATAGCTCATCTTCCATAGCTCATCTTCCAACCCACACGCGTGGAGATGTTATCGTGCATGTACCCATTGACTCTGAGACTCTGGGATGGAAAAAGT
>CAKAIZ010000117.1:0-19396 GCA_916610145.1 Eristalis arbustorum | reverse complement strand
ACTTTCTGGACAGCAGCTAGTGTCCATTTAATGCTTCGCCGAAGCACTTTCTGGACAGCAGCTAGTGTCCATTTAATGCTTCGCCGAAGCACTTTCTGGACAGCAGCTAGTGTCCATTTAATGCTTCGCCGAAGCACTTTTCTGGACAGCAGCTAGTGTCCATTTAATGCTTCGGCGAAGGACTTTCTGGACAGCAGCTAGTGTCCATTAAATGCTTCGCCGAAGCACTTTCTGGACAGCAGCTAGTGTCCATTTAATGCTTCGGCGAAGGACTTTCTGGACAGCAGCTAGTGTCCATTTAATGCTTCGCCGAAGCACTTTCTGGACAGCAGCTAGTGTCCATTTAATGCTTCGGCGAAGGACTTTCTGGACAGCAGCTAGTGTCCATTTAATGCTTCGCCGAAGCACTTTCTGGACAGCAGCTAGTGTCCATTTAATGCTTCGCCGAAACACTTTCTGGACAGCAGCTAGTGTCCATTTAATGCTTCGCCGAAGCACTTTCTGGACAGCAGCTAGTGTCCATTTATATGCTTCGCCGAAGCACTTTCTGGACAGCAGCTAGTGTCCATTCTAATGCTTCGCCGAAGCACTTTCTGGACAGCAGCTAGTGTCCATTTAATGCTTCGCACGAAGCACTTTCTGGACAGCAGCTAGTGCTCCATTTAATGCTTCGCCGAAGCACTTTCTGGACAGCAGCTAGTGTCCATTTAATGCTTCGCCGAAGCACTTTCTGGACAGCAGCTAGTGTCCATTTAATGCTTCGCCGAAACACTTTCTGGACAGCAGCTAGTGTCCATTTAATGCTTCGGCGAAGGACTTTCTGGACAGCAGCTAGTGTCCATTTAATGCTTCGCCGAAGCACTTTCTGGACAGCAGCTAGTGTCCATTTAATGCTTCGGCGAAGGACTTTCTGGACAGCAGCTAGTGTCCATTAAATGCTTCGCCGAAGCACTTTCTGGACAGCAGCTAGTGTCCATTTAATGCTTCGGCGAAGGACTTTCTGGACAGCAGCTAGTGTCCATTTAATGCTTCGCCGAAGCACTTTCTGGACAGCAGCTAGTGTCCATTTAATGCTTCGCCGAAGCACTTTCTGGACAGCAGCTAGTGTCCATTTAATGCTTCGCCGAAGCACTTTCTGGACAGCAGCTAGTGTCCATTTAATGCTTCGCCGAAACACTTTCTGGACAGCAGCTAGTGTCCATTTAATGCTTCGGCAGAAGGACTTTCTGGACAGCAGCTAGTGTCCATTTAATGCTTCGCCGAAGCACTTTCTGGACAGCAGCTAGTGTCCATTTAATGCTTCGGCGAAGGACTTTCTGGACAGCAGGCTAGTGTCCATTAAATGCTTCGCCGAAGCACTTTCTGGACAGCAGCTAGTGTCCATTTAATGCTTCGGCGAAGGACTTTTCTGGACAGCAGCTAGTGTCCATTTAATGCTTCGCCGAAGCACTTTCTGGACAGCAGCTAGTGTCCATTTAATGCTTCGGCGAAGGGACTTTCTGGACAGCAGCTAGTGTCCATTTAATGCTTCGGCGAAGGAATTTCTGGACAGCAGCTAGTGTCCATTTAATGCTTCGGCGAAGGACTTTCTGGACAGCAGCTAGTGTCCATTTAATGCTTCGGCGAAGGACTTTCTGGACAGCAGCTAGTGCCCATTTAATGCTTCGGCGAAGGACTTTCTGGACAGCAGCTAGTGTCCATTTAATGCTTCGGCGAAGGACTTTCTGGACAGCAGCTAGTGTCCATTAAATGCTTCGCCGAAGCACTTTCTGGACAGCAGCTAGTGTCCATTTAATGCTTCGGCGAAGGACTTTCTGGACAGCAGCTAGTGTCCATTAAATGCTTCGCCGAAGCACTTTCTGGACAGCAGCTAGTGTCCATTAAATGCTTCGCCGAAGCACTTTCTGGACAGCAGCTAGTGTCCATTTAATGCTTCGGCGAAGGACTTTCTGGACAGCAGCTAGTGTCCATTAAATGCTTCGCCGAAGCACTTTCTGGACAGCAGCTAGTGTCCATTTAATGCTTCGCCGAAGCACTTGCTGAACAGCAGCTAGTGTCCATTTAATGCTTCGGCGAAGGACTTTCTGGACAGCAGCTAGTGTCCATTTAATGCTTCGCCGAAGCACTTTCTGGACAGCAGCTAGTGTCCATTTAATGCTTCGGCGAAGGACTTTCTGGACAGCAGCTAGTGTCCATTTAATGCTTCGCCGAAGCACTTTCTGGACAGCAGCTAGTGTCCATTTAATGCTTCGCCGAAGCACTTTCTGGACAGCAGCTAGTGTCCATTAAATGCTTCGCCGAAGCACTTTCTGGACAGCAGCTAGTGTCCATTTAATGCTTCGGCGAAGGACTTTCTGGACAGCAGCTAGTGTCCATTTAATGCTTCGGCGAAGGACTTTCTGGACAGCAGCTAGTGTCCATTTAATGCTTCGCCGAAGCACTTTCTGGACAGCAGCTAGTGTCCATTAAATGCTTCGCCGAAGCACTTTCTGGACAGCAGCTAGTGTCCATTTTAATGCTTTCGGCGAAGGACTTTCTGGACAGCAGCTAGTGTCCATTTAATGCTTCGCCGAAGCACTTTCTGGACAGCAGCTAGTGTCCATTTAATGCTTCGCCGAAGCACTTTCTGGACAGCAGCTAGTGTCCATTTAATGCTTCGCCGAAGCACTTTCTGGACGGCAGCTAGTGTCCATTTAATGCTTCGCCGAAGCACTTTCTGGACAGCAGCTAGTGTCCATTTAATGCTTCGCCGAAACACTTTCTGGACAGCAGCTAGTGTCCATTTAATGCTTCGCCGAAGCACTTTCTGGACAGCAGCTAGTGTCCATTTAATGCTTCGCCGAAGCACTTTCTGGACAGCAGCTAGTGTCCATTTAATGCTTCGCCGAAGCACTTTCTGGACAGCAGCTAGTGTCCATTTAATGCTTCGCCGAAGCACTTTCTGGACAGCAGCTAGTGTCCATTTAATGCTTCGCCGAAGCACTTTCTGGACAGCAGCTAGTGTCCATTTAATGCTTCGGCGAAGGACTTTCTGGACAGCAGCTAGTGTCCATTTAATGCTTCGCCGAAGCACTTTCTGGACAGCAGCTAGTGTCCATTTAATGCTTCGGCGAAGGACTTTCTGGACAGCAGCTAGTGTCCATTTAATGCTTCGGCGAAGGACTTTCTGGACAGCAGCTAGTGTCCATTTAATGCTTCGCCGAAGCACTTTCTGGACAGCAGCTAGTGTCCATTTAATGCTTCGGCGAAGGACTTTCTGGACAGCAGCTAGTGTCCATTTAATGCTTCGGCGAAGGACTTTCTGGACAGCAGCTAGTGTCCATTTAATGCTTCGCCGAAGCACTTTCTGGACAGCAGCTAGTGTCCATTTAATGCTTCGCCGAAGCACTTTCTGGACAGCAGCTAGTGTCCATTTAATGCTTCGCCGAAGCACTTTCTGGACAGCAGCTAGTGTCCAGCTAGCTTCGGCGAAGGACTTTCTGGACAGCAGCTAGTGTCCATTTAATGCTTCGGCGAAGGACTTTCTGGACAGCAGCTAGTGTCCATTTAATGCTTCGCCGAAGCACTTTCTGGACAGCAGCTAGTGTCCATTTAATGCTTCGCCGAAGCACTTTCTGGACAGCAGCTAGTGTCCATTTAATGCTTCGCCGAAGCACTTTCTGGACAGCAGCTAGTGTCCATTTAATGCTTCGGCCAAGGACTTTCTGGACAGCAGCTAGTGTCCATTTAATGCTTCGGCGAAGGACTTTCTGGACAGCAGCTAGTGTCCATTTAATGCTTCGCCGAAGCACTTTCTGGACAGCAGCTAGTGTCCATTTAATGCTTCGCCGAAGCACTTTCTGGACAGCAGCTAGTGTCCATTTAATGCTTCGGCCAAGGACTTTCTGGACAGCAGCTAGTGTCCATTTAATGCTTCGGCGAAGGACTTTCTGGACAGCAGCTAGTGTCCATTTAATGCTTCGCCGAAGCACTTTCTGGACAGCAGCTAGTGTCCATTTAATGCTTCGCCGAAGCACTTTCTGGACAGCAGCTAGTGTCCAGCTAGCTTCGGCGAAGGACTTTCTGGACAGCAGCTAGTGTCCATTTAATGCTTCGGCGAAGGACTTTCTGGACAGCAGCTAGTGTCCATTTAATGCTTCGCCGAAGCACTTTCTGGACAGCAGCTAGTGTCCATTTAATGCTTCGCCGAAGCACTTTCTGGACAGCAGCTAGTGTCCATTTAATGCTTCGGCCAAGGACTTTCTGGACAGCAGCTAGTGTCCATTTAATGCTTCGGCGAAGGACTTTCTGGACAGCAGCTAGTGTCCATTTAATGCTTCGCCGAAGCACTTTCTGGACAGCAGCTAGTGTCCATTTAATGCTTCGGCGAAGGACTTTCTGGACAGCAGCTAGTGTCCATTTAATGCTTCGCCGAAGCACTTTCTGGACAGCAGCTAGTGTCCATTTAATGCTTCGCCGAAGCACTTTCTGGACAGCAGCTAGTGTCCATTTAATGCTTCGGCGAAGGACTTTCTGGACAGCAGCTAGTGTCCATTTAATGCTTCGGCGAAGGACTTTCTGGACAGCAGCTAGTGTCCATTTAATGCTTCACCGAAGCACTTTCTGGACAGCAGCTAGTGTCCATTTAATGCTTCGGCGAAGGACTTTCTGGACAGCAGCTAGTGTCCATTTAATGCTTCGGCGAAGCACTTTCTGGACAGCAGCTAGTGTCCATTTAATGCTTCGCCGAAGCACTTTCTGGACAGCAGCTAGTGTCCATTTAATGCTTCGCCGAAGCACTTTCTGGACAGCAGCTAGTGTCCATTTAATGCTTCGGCGAAGGACTTTCTGGACAGCAGCTAGTGTCCATTTAATGCTTCGCCGAAGCACTTTCTGGACAGCAGCTAGTGTCCATTTAATGCTTCGCCGAAGCACTTTCTGGACAGCAGCTAGTGTCCATTTAATGCTTCGGCCAAGGACTTTCTGGACAGCAGCTAGTGTCCATTTAATGCTTCGGCGAAGGACTTTCTGGACAGCAGCTAGTGTCCATTTAATGCTTCGCCGAAGCACTTTCTGGACAGCAGCTAGTGTCCATTTAATGCTTCGGCGAAGGACTTTCTGGACAGCAGCTAGTGTCCATTTAATGCTTCGCC
Organism: Eristalis arbustorum; assembly: GCA_916610145.1. Lineage (NCBI taxonomy): Eukaryota > Metazoa > Arthropoda > Insecta > Diptera > Syrphidae > Eristalis > Eristalis arbustorum. Next base: position 14,264 of record CAKAIZ010000117.1, on the reverse strand, counting down.
GAAGCACTTTCTGGACAGCAGCTAGTGTCCATTTAATGCTTCGCCGAAGCACTTTCTGGACAGCAGCTAGTGTCCATTTATTGCTTCGCCGAAGCACTTTCTGGACAGCAGCTAGTGTCCATTTAATGCTTCGGCGAAGGACTTTCTGGACAGCAGCTAGTGTCCATTTAATGCTTCGCCGAAGCACTTTCTGGACAGCAGCTAGTGTCCATTTAATGCTTCGGCGAAGGACTTTCGATCAGTTGCGTCGATGAAGATGAAAACCGAGAATAAATAAACTAGCCTTACGCCCGTCATCAAACCTATTCCAAGTACGCGGTGCACAAGAGAACCCCCAGAAGCGCCCAATCTCGCCAACCAGACTCACAACGAAGAGGTTCAAGACCAGTTCAAGAGTACTAACGGTTGCGACCTGTGAAAGAGAGTGTTATAAAGTGTCTATCTAGAAGATATTACGGAGGCATGTTACCCTCCCCCAAGGCTACCCTTAGCTGTGTACAAGCTTCCCGATGACACTCATGAGACGCACCTGATGCCTTCCCGAACACAAGATCAAACGATAGTCGAAAAATGTACTCACTTTGATCAACAGTGATGAGGAATAGAGTTGCTCCAACGCGGGCTGGCTTGGAATCAATCAGACTGAAGACCTACCTGCTTCGTCTGTCCATCGGTGGTTGTACTGAAATGCAGCGTGCAGCAAGCTCACCCGACACACACACTTTAGCACTCACTCGCGACACTCCCGCGCAAAAGGATCGCGAGCATACCGAGCATAAAACAATAGTACCCCTTCAACCGCACTGGGGATGCTACGAAAACTACTTCAAGAACTCGCCGAAAAGCTGGGGATGCTGCATTTGCGAGCGGAATGCAAACGCGTTTGAAAAACACACGCAAATTCCCGAAAACCGAGCAAAACGACAAGAGCCGCATTGCACATGAAACGGGGCAAGCACTGTAAGATCGAGCAAAGCACGATCATTCCAAATTCAAATCGCACTCAGGGGACTTAGGGAAAAGAAGTGAATGCACCCACTTTCGAGAAATTTATGAAAGCTTTTGCCGAACGACACCAGACTTGCGAAAAATACAAGAAATTAACGAACTCCGAGCAAAAAATCAACGAATGATTCAATTCATACATTTCCGTTCATTCGAGAATTAATTTCAGAAATTTCTCGAGCAATTTAAACGAAAAATGGAATTTTCATTTTTGGCGCCACTCATTCTTCCACTTCTGATGCATATGTCTCTCCATGCATATGCATTGCGATCTCACTCACTCCTCTCAAGCAACAGAGCATCATGTCTGCATTCTTCGATCGGGGCCTAGATCTGACCAATCAGAAGCCTCCGTAACAAATTGCATAGCGGTGGCTCTTTGACAAGTTTGTGCAAAGCCAAAGCACGCTTCACTCAGCTAAAGTGCTGAGAGCTCGCACGCTGATTGGCTGGAGGGTTTGAAAGACGTGGGAATGCTTCAGAGATTTTGCTACTGGCTCGCGGTTTTTGATAGGCGCTTGACAGCTTATGAGAATTTGCAATTTGATGCATTTGATTGGTTGCGACGTGATGGTTTACGATCTTGTTCTTTGTAAATTTGGTTGAGGTGGCTCATGTCAGCATTTTGATGTCAAAACTGTCTGCACAACAAATGAATGTAAAGGGTTAGATCTGGATGGCGAAGGACTTTCTGTCGATATCTTCGTTCTTCTTTTTCACAAAAACCATATCAAAACAATCTGATCATCCATTCCAATTTATATCTTAATGCGCCCTGACTGCCTGTGTCTGTGTGCGTGTTGGGGCTAGAGTAGGGTCACATAGCAAAGAACGGATGTTTCGAAATTCACTGCTTTCACAAGTCTCTCCAGTTCCAGAACTATTTAGGTCTCTGGCCTGATGCCCTCCTTTTCGAACACCAAGTTGTTACGCCATCGGATTCGGGAGCGTTGTGACTCGGGATCTAATTCAAATACTCCACGTGGCGGAGCTAATATTGCAATGCCTCTCTCACATTATGTCTTGGCTGGCTTCCGTCGCTGTACCTACCTCCGCAAGGAAGAGTCTTTCGTGGCGTTGCTCTTTGTAGTTTTGGGCGGCTTCAGAATCCTCCGCGGCAAAGGAGCAGCTCGACTCTTTTGTGCACTCTTTTGTTGTACCATTTCATATGTCCCCCTGCTTGTTGTTCTTTGTAGTTCTGTCTAGAAAATGCTTTTCAAACTTGGCCGTTGGGAGTCGGCATAAAACGATAGGTCCCGTCCCCTCGTTATGGCACTACAGTCCGGTATGAACATGGGCCTCAATCAACGAAGCTTGCCAACTAGCCCGATCTCTGGCGGTTACGCAAACTAAGTTGGTTGAGGTTTTTCTCCACTTGGGTGCGCCACCTTATTCCTTACGACTACTTTAAGCCTAAGTGCGTTGGCCACCATGGCCAACTACCGCGTCATTTAGACTGGTTTTGGTGTAACCACCAGTAAAATTGCCGTTCTTTGGCAGGCTCTCCTCTGTCTCGAGCAGAGATTGCCCTACTGAACCGGCGGAGATCCTCGCGACTGCGAGCGACATCCCGTTCATATTGAGTCGCCTATCCACTGTTTGGCGCACGACATGGTAGATTACAGGACATCCGTGCGGATCCTATATTGAGCCATTTGTGTCGAGGTAGAGGAACGCCTCGGGAGGCGCACTCTCTCGTGATACATAACGTTGGGGTAGTAAGCCCCAAGGATCAGACTGTTGGAAGAAGTCATAGCTCGTGCAATATGACTTCAAGTTGGGTCAATAATTAAATCATCAATTCTGTTCAAGTTTGACTCGTTGTACAGGACATCGGGTGTACGATACAACCGGAGACATGTCCGAAGACATTGTCACACCGTATGCCATAATTGGCCGAATGAGGGCCATGTAGCATCCTTGAATCAAGTTCGCTGCTTGATGGCACTAGCATTGAACCTATAAAATCTGCAGTGAATATTGAAAACAAGATCGGCGAACAATTGCGTTGTCCTAGAGGTTCCGAGTCGAAGACTCATCGGGCCGGAGCTATGGTATAATGTCCAAACGCTCTACATGGCCTAGCCGTCTTAAGCGTTGTATCCGTGAATGATTGAATAGACGCATGCCGACGTACAGTCTATAGAGTTCTTCATTAAATCTTCTCGTCCAGACCATATCAACGTGAACAGGACCAAAATTCACACTCAGAGCCTTTCTCTCGAAAATACCAGAAGCTTCCACTTCCGCTTTTAATAGTGTCAATGTCTCTGCCCCTTAGAGCAGGACAAGTCCTTGACTACAGCGAAGTTCTTAATGCCCATTGTGACTTGGCCTGATGCCTAGCAGAGGCAATTTTGAAATGCACGGCCGTCGATTACCTATAGATACATGGGCAAACTCCTGGGACTCATCGGAGACTATTAGTTGACACGGTCAACCGTCTAGTAATCCAAAAAGGAAATGTTTTGACTACTAATGAGGATTCTGATTGGTTTCTTGTAGGTTTAAATAAATTGTTTAATTTTTGCTTCCGCCAATTTTTTTCTAACGTTTCCCACAATCCACAGCAATGACTTTGCAAATGTTGTTTCAATTCCTATGGAGTATCCTTCATTCAACCATTTCCGCGTTTATTTTGCGTGCTGTTTTAATTGTTGCCAGTTCTCAAACTCCGCTATTTACCTCCGCAAAATATTCAGCATTTCCTCCCTAAATCATGGCCCCAACTCCCCCAGCACACACTGGGTGCTATAATTCAACTAAAAAAAAAATACACAAATATTCCCCCATTCCACGGGCACTGATTTAATGATCCTGCATCCATGTTCCGGGTGGGGCGATTTTTTCCCCGGGTCTCCTCCACATTAGACAAGATATGAATTATTCATGCGCCAACTGTTTGCAAAAGCAATTATCATGGAATTTAAGTGGCGAACAAATTAACATGTTCATACAACGAAATAATTTACATTTGCAGCCGAACAATGTTCGTCCTTCAAATAATGTAAAAAGTTTAAATTATTCCCGGGAACACGAGTCGCATAGGGATCGGGCGTGTGTCACGCTGCGGGTAGGTGTTGAATTTTGGTGATATTGTGCGAGGACAAGGCGACGCGTATGCTTTACGATCGAAGTGCGGACAATAAAAGTTTGTAATCACATCCGTTGGCAGATGCTCTTGCTGGGAAGTGATTAACTTTCAGATGTGACAAGGAGGAGTTGTTTTCAATACGAGGTCGTTCGTGCCGATGGTTGGAGGTAATTTCAAGTTCGGAAGTCTAGGGAGAGTGCAAGTGGGACGTGCCCGAATGGAAGTGGTTTTGTGTGGAGACCTATTTGACCGTGTAGGCTTAGATCGTTGGTTGTGCGGACCAATGTTCCAAAAGTGGGATTAGTCGTGGTCGTAAGCCCGATAGATCAATAAGCAAAGTCGTGTGCAAAAAAAGGAGAAATAAACTAAAGCACAACCGTTTTTTGTGTGGCGTAGATATGTGCCGGTTTGATTTTCAATAAACGTTAAGATCTCGTATCAATCGGCACTTACACACACTACCAAAACATGTAGATGCTGCTCTAGCCAGAGCCCGAGGCGCTTTCGCCCTTACAAAGAGACTGTTTTACAACAGCCAACTCGATGCGAGAGTGAAGGTAATCTGCTACATGGCCCTGGCACAGCCAATGCTCACCTATGGCTGTCCCGTGTGGTTCAACGTGAGTGCAAGCTTGATGGAAAAGATTCGGGTGTTCGAGAGAGTTTGTCTTAGGGCTTGCCTTCGCCTCTATAGAACACCAGAGCCCCAGTACAGACAATTCTACTCCAACGATGTCTTATACAACAGGGCGAACCTGATACGAGTGGACATTTCCTGGTGAAATTGATTCGAGGCCATACTGCGAGAGCGATGAACTCGGTTAATAACTTGATCTCGGGGGCTTACTACCCCAATGCTCAATATCACGAGAGAGTACGTGACGCGGCTTCGTCCCTCCAGAAGCATTTCTCCACCTAGACAAGTGCAGCCTAATACAAGACGTAAATGCGGTCCGCTCATCTACCACAAGCCAGGTCTACTGTGGATGGGCGACTCAACTACGACCGCTCCGTCGCACAACGAGCTGAGGAAGGTGTCCTCCGTTTTAGTACGGCGATATCGAGGCGGGATGTTAGGGATGTTGCTAAGCAGCACCAAAAGTTCTGGTGGCTGGGGAGCGAGGGAACTCCGTCCTCGAATCCTTTAGACCCCGGGTAGTTCAGACCCCGAATGGGGAGTTGTCGCGCCCTGTCTGGCAGTGGATTGGATATTTATCTATAAGCTGTAACCTATGGCCGACACACATAGATTAGGGTCGTATAGGGAAGTTTGTAAGAAAAAAAAAAAATTACACTACCATTTCCAAGTTTAGTCTGTTTCTCTTCTAGTTTTGATGTCACACATAGAAGATAATGTGACTTCACAGCTGGACGAAGTGGCGAATGGCATCATCAACCTCAAGAGAATCCTCAGCTCTACTCTTCTCTTTATCCAGAAATTTGCAATCGTTTTTAATTGAACTAGAACTTCACTCTCTAATCTACTTACGGACCCACAGGGAATAGTGGATGTCTTTAAGCAACACTTTCAACAGCTGCTTAGCGGGCCTGACCAAGAGAAAGTGGTAGGGAAGCAGGGAATCCCAACTCCAGTCGACGAAGTAGTCCTCCCACTTAGCTTTCAAGAAGTCGGTACAGCCACTGAAGAACAACAAAGCCACAAGGCTTACCATCGAAACTTTTCAAAGCTGGGGACAATGTAATGGTAGGGAGCGTGCACCAAATCATTTGCCGAGTTTGGGAAGACTAAAGCATGCCCGACGACTGGAATATCAGCTCCATATGCCCCATCCACAAAAAAGGCGATCCTACCTCCTGCGAGAACTATAGAGGTCCCTGCTCAATGTCGCCTACAAGATCCTATCCAGCGTACTTTGTGAACGTCTAAAGCCGTTTTCCGCCGCACTAATCGCCACATACCTGTTCAGTTTCCTGCCCGGCAAATAGGTAGTCTATACACCAACTCTTCACACTAAGGCAGATCCTGGAGAAGACCATCGTCTGTCAAATCGATACGCACCATCTGTTCATCGATTTTAAAGCCGCATACGACAGCATTCATCGCAAGGATCTATTCGAAGCGATGGCCGAATTAGAAATCCCGGGAAAATTGATCGGGTTGTCTACAGAAACGCGATTTCGACAAGGAGATGCGCTGTCGTGTGATTTCTTCAATTTGGTACTGGAGAAGATAGTGCGGCGGGCGGCTGTAAACACGGAAGGCCCATTCTTCTACAAGTCAGTCCAGCTGTTGGGTTACGCAAATGACATTAACATCAACGCGCCGTAGTGGAAGCTTTCGGCAATTGAGTACAGGCGAAACGAGCTGGTCGAAAGGTCAACTTGGACAAAACCAATAGGAGGTCCCGTACTCACAAAGTTGGAAAAACACTAAGGAAGAGATCTCCTGGTCGGAGGAAAGCATGCCCGACGAGTGGAATCTTAGTATCGTTTGCCCGATCCACAAGAGAGGAGACCCCTTTGACTGCGCTATACAACGCCATGTCTAGTTTTGACATTCCTGCCAAACTCGTCAGATTGTGCAGGATGACGATGGAGAACTATTGCTGGCTCCATCAAGATCGGTAATGAACTCACCGAGACCTTCAATGTCAAAAAAGGTTTTAGGCAAGACGACACGCTGTCATGTGATTTCTTTAACATCGTCCTGAAGAAGATCGAATGCAAAACTCACACGCCAACACTAGAGGCACGATCTTCCAAAACTCCGTTCAACTGCTAGCATACGCAGACGACATTGACCTGATTGGCCGAACTCAGCGAGCAGTCAATGAAGCGTTTGCTTGTATTGAAACGGAGGCGGCAAAAATTGGTTTAGCGGTGAATGAGGGCAAAACGAAGCATAAGCTGTCATCAAGAAAGGACACACAACATCGACGACTCGGTCAGAACGTCACCATAGCCAGCAATAGCGTCGAGGTGGTAAAGGACTTAGTCTACCTTGGCTCCCAAGTAAATAGTGCGAACAACATCAGTACCGAGATTAAACGCAGAATAACTCTTGCCAACCGCTGTTTCTTTGGGCTCAAGAGGCAATTGAGTAGTAGAGCCCTCTATCGAAAGACCAAGCTCACGTTATATAAGACCTTGATCATCCCTGTCCTGCTGTATGGCGCGGAAGCTTGGACTATCTCAAGAGCGGATGAAGACGCACTTGGTTTCTTCGAGAGAAAAGTTCTGCGTTCAATCTTTGGTCCCGTTTGCGTTGAAGGTTCTTGGAGAAGGAGATTCAACCACGAACTGTACGGGCTGTACAGCGACATGAGTCTAGTCAGGCGTCTACGGATTCTACGCCTAAGATGGCTAGGCCTTGTAGAGCGCATGGACAACACTACTCCAGTCCGAAAAGTCTTCGACTCCGAACCAGTGGGACAACGCAATAGAGGACGACCACGAACCCGATGGCGCACTCAAGTGTAGAAGGGCCTCAACCAACTTGGAGTGCGAAATTGGATTGGAAAGGTTCACCCCGGACTGTAGCGCCACAAGAAGAAGAAGAAGAGATCTCCTGGAACACATGTTGCTTCAGTATCTAACATTCGTAATCTGTGACATGCCACAAATCAGGGTCAGGCCCACATTCCTATCGGATTAAGAAGATTTCTCGAGGGGAAATGTTCTGCAGACGATTTGTGCGTCAATGATGGCTGGGAGGAAAAAGAATGAATCATGAAATCTGTGAGCTTGAGTAGAGAACAGAGCATGAATCGTGAGTCAGATCCTGTGGTGGCTGGACCAAGTGACTTACGATGTCATCTCCTCGATCGAGCACTTCTTCTACCCTTTTCCTCTTAAAATCCGGGGCTCTTCTGATTCACCTCATTTCGGCGCACAGAACTCAGGAGCCTATTCCATAGCTCGATGCAACGTCGTCTTGTGGTCTTCTGCCTTCTTTTTTTGTTGGACAAAACTCTGGAACGTATGTATGATAAACGTATTTATTAAGAATTACAGCCGCGAGCGACCAACCACCGTCCCCTTCCGTGGTCCAAGGACACTGGCCCATGAAGTGTCATCTCAGATTAACTCCATCGTTGGCCACTCTCTCTTTTCCACTAGAGAGTGGTGCTGCTGGTAAGTAGGTTGCCACCGCAATTGCTAGCACACTTAGGCCATGTTGGTCCATTGTGATACCCATAGAAAGACTTCTACCACTGATTGCAACAGAGTGCCGTTTAACAGGCTAACTAACATCCTTTTTAACCATGATACCGTATTTAGATGCTGTGGGAAGGAAGAAGAAATTTAGGATACACCCCACTTACCTAAACTTATCTAACCTTGTTTTCACTGGGAACCGAATAGATGAACCATCTAACCAAGGGCCGGCACTCAAGCAACAGCACCATCAAGTGTAGTTTCTGTTGTTATTTAAGTGGAAGAAGAAAGGGGAGTGAATATTTTTGAACGAGCACCTCGAAGCATACGAGAGATGTTACATCTTCCACAATCAGTTATGACCACCAGGACATGGTATATGGGACGATGTGCGATTAAACTGGAATACTTCGCCCAATAATCCACTTCGATATGGTGTTGCGACACATTTTCAGTTTTATGGCCCACCCATTTCCATTCAAGTTGGATACGCTCTTCTTCCGACACCGTGATCTAATGCTGCCATGCCAATTGATGATCATAGTTCTTCGAAATTCCATTGAAAGAGGGTTAATTGCCTGCTTTAGCCATTCCGGTTTTAGGTTTTCATACCACACTGGAGCACTCTGACTCAAGACTTGTCCATTGAACTACCAGGTAGCAACCAACAATTGCTTCGGGAGACTAGCAGGCGCTTTTGTGATGTAGTGCCTACAGAATCAGCTCTCACCACACCAGCGTCGAAGTCTGATCCGAGCAATGACGGGACAGTGACAGAGGCAGTGCTCTGCAGTGTATTCCTCCTCTCCACAGTCGTCGCAGAGGGCTTATTCTATTAAATCAAGCACATTTAAGAGTTTGGGAAAGGTGTAGTGTCGTCTGCTATCTTTGCTGTGAAGGGACAACAAGTTTGGTATGCCGTGGATTTATTACAGACACTTGGGAGCAAACGCTTGACCTGTATACACCCTGGAGAGTCGTGCCATCTCCGATTATGCTCTCAAGAGACCCAACCATCAATAGCGGCCCTGACCACAGAAGCAGTTAGTTCCAGCGCAGGTTCAAGTCCTGAGAAAATTTCCTCCGAACCTTCTCTAACAAGTTCATCCGAGATTTCATTACCAGCGATTGCTTGGTGTACTGGTACCCAGTTGTAATAATAAGGTAGACTGTAGCGCCAGTCCATAGAGGGCTAGTGCCTAGCTTCCCAGCAATTACTCGTGTTGTGCATGCTATTGTTCTCTCACGAGTGGAAGGGACCTATGGTTTTAGGCCCACTCCGAACGGCCAAGGTTGCGAAGCTTTTTCTGGACAGGAAATACTTCTTGAGGATTGTCAGTGACTCCAAGGAGGTGGGTAAAGCAACTTATTTTTTTAATATGTTTTTTTTTGTTTCGTTCTGATCAAGGACAGACGTAGAGATTCAAGTGCGTTAGAGTCGAAGCACACCTCCACAAAGCCACGGATCACCACCAGATGAGTTTCAGTGAATTATGACGGCCAATCAGATTCAGAAAGGTTTTGCGTTCCTAAACTATCTTGGAAGTGGTTCAATAAGGCCTTAAGCACAGCCTGGCTGTCACTACAGAGACATATACGTCGACCCTTCCACCTGTTCTTCACAATATAGTTCGTTGCCTTTGTGCAGACGCCGCGTGGAAAACAGACGCCAATTTATCTCATGAGGTGTACAGTCTAATGCTGTTGTCCTTGACGAAAGCTCCAGCGCCGAACCCTTCACTGTTCTTGGAGCCATCGCTGAAGATACGACTACATTCCTTTCCTAGCCCGAAGCCTGGCCAGAGCCATTCCTGGGCTGGGAGAGTCGACTGCGTAAGTGCGTCGCAACTCAAGGTCTGGTGTCCGTGCGTCAGACGGCGGTGCGCAAGGTCTAGGAATCTCCAGTGTGTGTTGTACCAAAGGCCACTTCTTTCAAGACACATCATAGTTTAGTGGGTTAAATCTCTCTCATTCACAGTCCACTTTATCCTAGGGAAACCAATCGACTGCCTGACTCCTTTCTAACACACTCATTTGATCACCGGCACAACCCTTTTTGCTTACACTCATTCCCACATCTCTCATTGCTCGCTCTTTTGTTGTTACGTTGTCAGTTTGCCGCAATAGGCTGCTTGAGTGTGCAGTTCATGATGTGAATATCAAGGGGGAGAGGATTTAGCAATGCATCTAGAGCAGAGACAGGCGTGGTAGGGAAAGCAGCTGTGCAGCCTAGACAGACTGTTCCTGGGAGCTTGGTGAAGGCAGTGGTTATGTATTCAAGCGAGATCTTATTCCACCAAACGACCGATGTGTGCGAGAAAGGTTTTATCATTGCCGTATATGATGTGCTCGATGGAGTGGCCGTGGCGGGATACACACACTCGGTGCTTTAAAAATCTAATTCAGACGCATATTTCTGGTGATCAGCCCCATGTCTTACCGAGAATCTCTTGCATCTTCTTTTTTCTTTGCGTGGTGCTTCAGTCCGGTGTGGACCTGGGCCGCAGTCAGCATTCCTCTCTAACTAGCATGATCTTGGGCTATGCGCCTCCAGTTTTGTACGCCAAGCTGTTTAAGATCTCTTTCCAGCTGGTTACGCCATCAGAGGCGATGTCGTCGTCTACCGCGTTATGCCTCAGGGTTGGCCTTTTCGAGCCGGAGCGTTAGTGTTCATTCTCTCTGCATTACCTAGCCATCTGAGTCGAGACAATCGAATTCGTTTGACTAGGCCAACATCATTGCACAGCTCGTGGAGTTCATCGCTCAGTCCTCTCCGCCAAGCACCTTCCTCGCAAATGGGATCGAATATGTTTCGAAGGATTTTCCTCTCAAGCGAACCGGCATCTCCTAGGCCTCATTTGACATTGTCTCTACTTCTGCCCCATACAGCAAGACTGGGACTATCAAGGTCTTCTATAGAGACAGCTTAGTTTACCCCGGCAGGCCTTTATCTCGCAATTGTCGCCCAAGTCCAAAGACTCAGCGAATGGTCAGGGTTATGATTCGATTTATCTCCGTGTTGATGTATACCTCACGATGCCAGAAAACTGACAGCATCTTGGCGAATTCGATTTTCGTCTGCGTGTGTTTTTTCCAGTTCTACTCTCTTAGTCTTATAACTTAACTCCCCTCATGAACTACCACAAAAGTTGATTAAGGGTCCAAAGTGACTCTACAAAATTTGAGTAAACCGCACAGTCCCCCTTCTCAACATTGGACATCCCTTAAATGTAACCCAACCACCACCATTGGAAGTTCCAATAAACGGTCATCGTAGACAATGAAAAGCATCGGGAGAACGAGGAGCATTACTGGCGTTGCGGTCAGTGACGCTTTTCAGATCAAAATATCATTTTAAACTGTCTGCGGTCAAGTTTGGGGAATCGACGACAATTTAGGTATTCGTGGTTTGTGCAGACGGTGGGACGGAGCAGAGACGAACGAGAGAGCAAGAGAAAGTACTCTGAATGACAATTGAATTTCATTGTTGAACTGATTTCCTTCTCCTTGTGGTGGTAGTTGATCAAAGAAGGGATATGTCAATCGACTTCGATGTGAATACTGAAGAGGGTGTGTCAACTGAATGGATGGACGGTGATTTTTTGAGTACGAGTTGGTTTAAAGGGAGCAACGGCCGGGAATTTAAGTGAATGGTTTCATTTCTGGTAGGCGAAGTCTTTCTTTGAAGGATTCTTCTGCAACTGTCCGGAAATCACATGGGTCTTAACCAAACAATCCTCATCCAGGCTGACATGATTTATAGCAAGCCGCCCCCAATTAGGCATTTCAAGACAGCGGTCTGTGCACTCTACTTGGTAGCCCTTATAGCCCTCATCTGCTTTGATTCAGACTTAGTGCACTCAAGTCGTGCAACTTGCCCAACTTCCAATATCATCATCAACGCAAACATGACTTGATAACAGAGCCGGCCACGCCATATGAGCATGATGTGCAAATGAACAGGGCACGTACGCTTGTGGGTGCATTGTGAAGCTACCTATGTAAAAACAGACAGCATACACGCTGAACTCAATTATTTTCTACTGATACAAGTTCCATACATGATTTCTTCAGTTAACTAATGTGAGTGAATTCGCACCAAAATACTGTGACGTGGACACAAATGAATATCAAGCGCCATCTGGGGGAAACATTCGAACACCATTCGGAGTTGGAGCTATAATCAGTCGCTATAATACATACAAAATACACACAAACCACCACAACCACCAAAGTCTATGGAGTAAATGGGTTCCTGTACATAGTGCCAGAGGGGTGGTGGTTGTGTTGCAAGCAGTGTTACCAAAGGGCCTCTATAGAGTCAAAAGGACTCATTTTCTTTAGTCTGACTCGGAGACTCGTTACTTTTAGACTCTTTTTTTCAAGAACAAAATAAGGAACGGAATTTTATTTCACATTTCCATTTTCATAAATTTACAAGGTGTAAACCACGCCTTATTATTTCCTGAACGCTTGCATTAAAAATGTCTGAATACTAGTACTGCACCCAGGAATGGCTCTGGCCGGACTTCGAACCAGGAATGGAATGTAGTCGTCAATGGCTCCAAAGTGAAGGGTCCTGTGCTGGTGTTTTCTTAGAAGGTGACAACATTAGTCCAAGCGGAAACTTATGCAATCCAAACTACATTGTGAAGGGCAGGTGAACGAGTCGACACATCTGTGTTTGAAGTTCCAGCCAGGCTGTACTTGAGACCTTACACAACCTTTTACCACGTCCACGGTAGTTCAGGAATGCAAATCGTCTCTGAATTTGATTGACAGTCAAAATTCACTGAAACTCATATGGGTCTCAAGGCACCAAGGAATCGCTGGAACTGAGATCGCCGACGAAGTTACTAGACAAGGATCAGAGGAAACTTTCTCAGGTTTTGAACCTGCGCTCGGACTACCTCCGTCTGTGGTTAGAGCTTCCATTGATGATTGGACCTCTCGGGAACACAACCGTAGTTGGCATGACTCTCAAGGATGTAGATCGACCAAGCGGCATTCTTGTTGTCCCTTGACAGAAAATACTGTAGACTTATAGGTGTAATAACGATCCACAACACTCAAATGTGATTGGTATAAGCGAAGACACTCTCTGCGACGACACGACATAGCACTTCCTCTGTCGCTGTTCCACCTTGGTATGGATCAAGTGACAGGTCTTCATCGCTGCTGGTGCCTTTATCACAGAAGCAATTTCTGGTCTTCCGACGGAATTTTAGGTTGCTGCCTGGTGGTACAATGGACCAGTCTTGAGTCTGCGTGATCCAGTATAGTATTGACACCTCCAACAACGAAAAATATACCAGTTTCTTTTTTCACATAAGATGTCATCAAAAACCTTCGTTGGGACTCATTTCTTCTCTGAATTACTCGTTTTTTGAGCTTCTGGGATTCATAAATAATTTAACCTCTGGTAACACTGGTTGCAAGCGAAGGAGACAGCGCTGCGCCGGCGCCTCCGTTCAGTTATACATAATCATGCCCTAATTTAAATAAATGTGTGCCCATTGGAAAATTCTACAGACAGACTTTTCTAGAAAGAATACTGGCAGATATAAACATCGGAACGGCGGCCGAGACAGAACAGTTTAGTTCAGTTTTGGATTTGGTATACAAGTGATCAAAGTATAACAAGAGTGAGCCTGAAAGAAAAGCGTGATAAACTAATTGGTGTGATTTAAATCTAGTAAAGTTAAAGTAGTGATTGTGTAGTATAAGTAAATAAATCAACAAGATCATCAAAGAGAGTATAGCTCGAATTCGTAATGACTCTTGGAACAATAAACTTAAGCACTTAGACAAAAATACTAAGCCGTTCTGGAATATTGTAAAATTAGTTAGAAATAAGAACAGTCGTTTCCGTGTCTTAGAAACACTTTAAATACGTATTTTACAGAAGTTGAAAAGGCTAATGCGCTAGCCCAAGCATTTGAGCGTAATCATAACATAGCACGCCATCTGGGTGATTTGCATACAGATACTTTGGTAAATGGTACTGTTCAGACATTCCAAACAATGAACTCAGTCACACCTTTAA